>JAOXYD010015401.1:0-14906 GCA_028565735.1 Pinacopodium congolense
GTAAAGTCATGTCATGAGCATGAGTTAAAAGAATAGGGATACCTCGCATCGTCGAGCGAACCTCAATAGTCTCGGAGTCATCCTTATCCTTGATGTTCACTTAAAACTTGTGAATCAAGTTAAGATAGAATGGACCTAAAAAGGTCACAACCATCTCCTAACTGATGCTCTGGAATGCTTCAAAAAATCGAACTAAGTTTTGATGTCCGAATGAATTAATCGTTCCCCAATGAAAGATTTGCGTCGATGTGCTTAGTACCAGTTTAAGTTATTGACACTCATGAATCAAGAGGGGTCATAAGCCAAACGTTTCCTTGATGATGCCATTTCGAAACAATAGGCTACAAAAGTGGTAACAATGGAAAGCTTATGAAATTATGATCACAATGATACCAAATTTCAATTGAATGTATGCTTAGATGAAGAGAAAATTGAAAAAGAATACCTTGAGGAGAGAAAAAGATCTAGATATATCAGAGAAAATTCTGAAAAATCTGTTGATTTTCAGAGCAAGTTCATGCAAGAATATTGTTGAGGACTTGAAATGCAACAAATAGACTCCTAGAACGCTCAATTTGGTTAACAAATGGGGAAGGTATGAATTTTGGAAGATTTTTGGGCGAAAAGGGGCGGAGAGAAAACCCGAGAACTGCTAGGTTTTTATAACCTTTGCATCTATTAACAGCACCCTGTTCTTCATAGAATGATGCAATTGATGGATGATTAGGGTGCTGTTACAGGTCTTTTAATGCTATGAAAACTGGCATCTTGTTCTTCCATCAACGTGAAGCTGTCAGGGTGCTATTGATTGTCTGCCTTAAGCCAATGTTTATCAATTTCCATCCAAATTTGTAACAAAAACCTCCTGAATCTAAATCCTAATAACATGGATTGAATTATCCATCACTTTTCTTCAAATTTAAGGCTAAAACACACCTAAATTCAAATCAAACACACTAAACCAAATGCATACTAAAGAAAACAAACTAAAACTAATTCAAACAGAATTCAAAAGCTTCAACACTTTATTTAAAAAATCCCCACACCGAAAATAAAATAAAATCACACACATTTACCTACATAACTTAAACATTTATTAGTTCAATGAGGATTAAATAATGAAAGAGACTCAGATGACTCCTCACCTGAACTAGGCATATACAACTTCACTCTTTTCCCATTAACCTTGAAAGATGAGTGACCATTACTAACTTAAATTATTCCAAATGGATAAATCTTGGTCACATTGTAGGGGCTTGTCCATCTGGACCTCAACTTCCCTTGAAATAACTTCAATATTGAATTATACATCAAGATCTTATCACCAATTTTGAAGTCTCTTTGAATGATATGCTTATCGTGCCATCTCTTGCTTCTTTCCTTATACAATTTAGAGTTATCATAAGCTTCAAGGCAAAACTCATCCAACTCATTCAATTACAAGAGCCTTTCCTCTCCAGCTTTCCTTGAGTTAAAATTCAGAAAATGAATTGCCCCGTACGCTCAATGTTCTAATTCAACTGGCAGATAACAAGCCTTACCATATACCAACTTGCATGGAGACATTCCAATGGGCGTCTTAAATGTAGTTCGATATGCCCAAATGCATCATCCAACTTTATTTACCAATCTTTCCTTTAAGAACTAACGGTCTTTTCCAAAATTTTCTTGATCTCTCTATTTGATATTTTCACTTGACTTCTAGTTTGAGGATGGTAAGGTGTAGCAACCTTATGGGTAACACCATACTTATATAAAAGTGATTCAAATTGCTTTCTACAAAAATGCGTTCCCCCATAACTTATAATGGGTCTAGGTTTACCAAATCGAGTGAATATGTTCTTTTTAAGAAATTGAACTACACCTTTCGCATCATTTGTTTGAAGTCTAACTGCTCCAACCCATTTACTTACATAATCAACAACCACTAAGATATATTGGTTGGAGTATGATGAAGGGAATGGACCCATCAAATCGATACCCCAAACATCAAAGAATTCACAAGCCAAAATGTTGGTTAATGGCATCTCATGTTTTTGTGAAATGTTGCCAACGCTTTGACAATTATCACATGACTTCACAAACTGAAATTGATCCTTAAATAGAGTAGGCCAATAGAAACCACACTCAAGCACCTTGTGTGCAGTTTTAGTAGGGCTGAAGTGTCCTTTAGTCTCCTTTGAATGACAATGACTTAAGATTGTTAATACTTCTTCACCTTGAACACAGCTACGAATTATTCTATCAGCACAAATCTTGTAAAGGAAAGGGTTATACCATTGATATCACTTAACTTCAAAAATGAATTTCTTCTTCTATTGGTATGAAAAGTCAGGAGGGATCACATTGCAGCCAAGTAATTCACTATATCCACATACCAAGGTAAAGTAAGCATGGCTAAGAACTTTTCTTCGGGAAACACCTGCTTCATGTCTTGGTTTTCTCTTTTCTCCATTACTTCCTCATTCAAATGAGATAACTGATTAGCCACAAAATTTTCCTTAGCTTTCTTATCTCAGATTTCAATGTCTAACTCCTATAATAAGAGGACCCATTGAATCAATTGTGGCTTAGCATCAGGCTTGTTCATTAAGTATTTCAATGCTGAATGGTCTGTATTGATTATCACCTTTCAAATAATTAAATAAAATTGAAAATTGTCAATTGCAAACATCATAGCTAACATTTCCTTTTCAGTAGTGGTGTAATTCTTTTAAGCAACATTTAATGTGCCACTTACATAATAGATTGGATGGAAAAGCTTCCCATGTCTTTGTCCAAGTGCTATACCAACTGCAAAGTCACTCGCATCATACATCAACTCAAAAAGAAGAGACCAATTTAGAGATACCAAAATAGGTGCACTTGTAAGCTTCTCTTTTAGCAATTGAAAGGAATGCATACATTCATCATCAAAGTTAAGGATTGCATCCTTGGTCAAAAGTTCAGTAAGGGGCTTAATTATCTTGGAAAAATCTTCAATAAATTGTTTGTAAAATCTAGCATGTCCCAGAAAACTTCAAATTGCTCTAACTAAATTTGGAGGTGATAGTTGAGCAATAACGTCCACTTTTGCTAGATCTACTTCAATACCCTTACTTCAAATTTTATGATAGAATAATATGCATTCTTGCACCATAAAATGGCATTTCTCCTAATTCAAAACCATATTGGTTTCTTCACATCACTTTAGTACCCTCTCTAGATTCCCCAGACATGCATCAAAGGATGTACCAAATACAAAAAAATCATCTATGAATACTTCAATGCATGACTCAATCATGTCCATAAAAATTGCTACCATACAGTGTTGAAAATTAGAAGGGGCATTACACAAGGAAAAAGGCATGCAACGATAAGTAAAGGTGCCGTATGGACATATAAAAGTTGTGTTTTCTTAGTCCTCAAGGGCAACGGGAATTTGCAAACAACCACTGTATCCATCTAAAGCACAATGAAAACTACGCCCAGCTAACCTTTCTATAAATTGATCAGTGAAGGGTAAAGGAAAGTGATTATTTTTTGCAGTGTCATTCAGCTTACAATAATCGATGCACTTGTGCCAAACAGTTACGTTCCTTGTACCAATTACTTCATTATTTAACTACTTCATTCTTTATTACTTCCTTCATGTTTGGATAGAGCCAATGCTATGGTTGGACCAAAGGTTTACTTCTGTCTTTAATGAATATTAGATGAGTATAAATACAAGGACTTAATCCTTTAATATACACTAAGGTCCATCCTGTAGCCTTTTGATGCTCTATAAGAACTCTCGATAATATTTCCTCCATTGTGTAACTTAATGATGATGAAATAATAATAGGCAATTGTGATGGAGGTCTTTAAAATGCATACTTTAAATTTGAAGGGAGAGGATTTAGGTCAAGAGTTGGAGGCTCTTCACTTAATGGTTTAGGAAGTGTTTGAATTCGCCTATCTAAAAGTTCAAACCTTCTAGATTGTATCCCGTTAGAAGACTCCTTCCCAAATTCTAAACCCTTTAATGCTTCCTTCACTTCCTCTCCTTCTTCCTATTCAACATTTGAATATATCAAAGGATTTTGTAATGAAGCTGAACACAGATAGTCAAATGGATCGATTGGAGTAGAATGAACTTCAATGAACATGGAATATGAATTTATCAACCTTAACCAGAACATCTTCAATAATACCTCTTGGATAGGTTAATAATCTATTAGCCAATTGTAGTGAGACTGTAGTGAGTTTCGTTTCCTCTAATCCTAACTTCTTAAAAATTGATAGGGCCATCAAATTAATACTTGCTCCTAAATCCGACAAAGCCCTATCAATTTGTAAGTTACCAATTGTACAAGGGATAGTAAAACTACCAGGATCTTAAGCTTTGGAGGTAACTTCTTCAGTAAGATAGCAGAACATTCTTTATTAAGCTTAACAATCTCATACTCCTCTAACCTTCTCTTCTTAGACAATATTTCCTTCAAAAACTTTGCGTATGAAGGCATTTGGGCCATTGATTTAGCAAATGGGATATTGATATGTAGCTTCTTAAATATCTCAAAAAAATTCCAAAATTGCTTATTTAAGTGAGTGCTCTTCAATCTTTGAGGGTATGGGATCCTAGGCTTGTAGGGTTCTACGTTTGGATCAAAGAATATCCTAGGTGACTTGTTTGAATTTTCACCCTCATTATCTTTCTCTTTCTTCTTTTCTTCTTCCAGTACTCACTCTCTTCTGTCATGTCCTTTTTCTCTATCTTCTTCACTCTTTACTATTACTTGCTTACCTTTCTATTATGCCTTCTTCCTTTCACTCTCAACCTCCTTTCCACTTCAAATGTAATAGCCTTTTGCATCCTCTATAGGATTTGTTTCCATTATTTTAGGAAGCTTACAGGGTAGCCTTTCTTGAAAGAGTTGGGCAATTTATCCAACTTGAGTCTCCAAGTTCTTGAACAATGCTTCATGGTTTTCCATTTGAGACTCATTAGATTAGATATACTTAAGAATTGTCTCTTCAAAGTTTGGTGCTTCTCTTTGAGATTGGATGGCTCTAAAATCGGGTGAAGGAGGTCTTTCAGGACTAGCTTGAGGTTTTTGAGGTTGTTACAGGTATTTTTGATTATTACTTTAAGAAAAAGTAAGATGGTTCCTCCAACCAGGATTATATGCGTTTGAAAAGGGTTTTCCTCTTTTCCTATTGATGTTACTAACAAATTGAGCTTTTTGAGGTTCTCAAGTAAAAGGACTTCCTTCATGACACTGTAATGATGAATGGGAGGTACTACCACAACTTTCACATTCCAACTTATGAGAACCACTAGCAGCACCAGTCATCCAACTATTAATCTTTTTGTTCAGTGTTTCCAATTGAGATGTAAGAGCTATTATATCATTGATTGCATGAACATCATCTAGTTTCTTTGGATGGCATTTGGAATTGTATTGAAAACTATTTGTAGCTTTATCCTCAATTAGATTGTAGGCTTTAGTCGCAGTCTTACTCATTAGATTACCTCCAGCTACATCATCAATGGTGCTATGAAATGAAGGTGTCAATCTCGTGTAAAAGATGTCAACTTGTTGTCATGTATTGAATCCATGACATGAACACTTTGAAAGCATCCCTCTAAATTGTTCCCATGGCTCGTATTGACTTTCATTCTCATATTGCATGAACGAGCTAATTTCAGTTTTCATTTTGGCTATCTTAGCAGGTGGGAAAAATTTGGCTATCTTACGTCCCTGAGTATCCATATAAGTTTGAATAAAATACTAAATAATAGAAAATAAACAAACAAACCAAATAAACTAAGCGAAAAGCAATAAAGCACACAAAGAAAAACAACTAGAAAAAAATTACAGAAAAAAATTACAAAACAATATTTACAAGTCCTAAAGTAATTAACACTAATTTTCCTAGTATTAAGGTAAAATATCGTTGGCAACGGTGCCAAAAACTTGTTGCATTGGTTATCTGACTTTAGAATTTTGGATGATTTTGAATACTTTGAAAACTAATGGAAATAAAACAAGTGCACCTATCGTAAAAGTAATATAATGGAGTAAATTTCATATTTCAATTGAAAATTTGGCTTAATTACTAAATTGATTAGATTACAACTATTTAGGAAAAATCTAAACAATTTGATTTAAAATCTGAAAATTACTTAAACTAGACTGTCTTAGCTTAAAAACTTCAAAGATGATTTTTAATTGCTTCTGAAAAATTATGAATTAGCTAAGGATTAGATGATTGATAATATAATTGATCTAAAAAACACATTTAATATTTGATTTTAATCCTTCATAAAAATAAAATAAAGCTATGGTTAAGACTTTGTTTTTTCTCCATTTAATCTTTTCTAAAGTTTGGTTATACTTTAAAACAAGTAAATGGGCTTTAATTTCAAGAAGCTGAAGTTTGGATCTTGAAATCAATCTGAGAACTTTAACATTCATAAAAAATCAAGGTTTGGTCATGCAAGGATTAATTCTTGTTGTTTATTGATTTTTCTAACAATTTAAGATGATTTCTCATACTTAAACTATCTTAAACACTAATCATAAGTGTCTAGCTTAAAATTGGTTCATTCAGACCTTTAATAAGCAAAATAAAAACAGTTTAACATGCCTTAAAACTCTTTCAAATCATCAAAACATCAATCCATTGGAACAAAAGGATTAGCCACACATTTGCATCAAAGCATTCAAGATATGCAATTTATACATCATATTTTGATAGATCTAACTTTAATAGCTTAAATATAAACCTTAGATGTTACAAAAAAATTCTTCTAGATGTTTCTTGAACTCTCAACTTGATTCTGGACTTCAGCTAAGGTTTGATTCATCAAGATCTTACAGAAAAATCAAGAACATTCAAAGATATAAGCATAAAAATAGCAATCTTGATTAATCGAAAAAATGGAACAAAATAACATATAATTTGAGTTTGGAAACCCCCTTGGATGATTCATAGACTCAGATATGAGTCTTAATAACAAGCTCTAATGTTCAGAAATTTAGAAACAATACAAAAATTTGAAGAACTAAATGTTTGAAGTTTAGAACTTAAGAAAGACTATGAATGAGAGAGGAAAAACTCTCTAAGACTATGTATATTTGATCTCTTTAACCTTTCAATGTTTTTTGTATGTTTTTGGATGTTTTCTAGACTTGGAAAGCTTCCCCCATGTGCTAGCAGGTAGTAACATTAATTAGGAACAGTTGAAATCTGGAACATTTGGAGTTGAAATTGTTGACTAAGTGCTCAATGGTGCCCTACCTCCATAAAACGGCACCCTAAGAGGATGCCATTAATACTTGACTGCAGCACCCATTAACGACCCCATGTTTTTCCATTAACATGACCCTGCCAGGGGGCCATTAATGGTCAGAAAAAAGAGATATTTTTCATGTTTTTGCTCCAATCTTCATCATTAAGCTCTATCATGTAAATTAAACATGATAACATATAAATTTAACAATTAAGCACTGAATTAGGGGTAATAATTCAACATATTAACCATTAAAACTCTATCAATTTAAACCCTAACAAGTATCAAATTATTTGAGCTAATTAGTGGATCACAATGTAAATACGATCCCTATTAATGATTATTTCCCAGATGACCAGCTACATACAGTACAGTTAATGACTCCTTATTTGATGAATTTTTTATTCTCTCACTAATTTCCTGTAAACTTCACCATGGCAAGAAAGAGGAGGATGAAGAGATAGATAGGCCAAGTATTATATTTGGGATGATCGCTACCTATGGAGCTATTGTGAAAATTAAGTAATCAAAAGATACATACCTGATATTGAGTTTACCTCCATTTTGGCTTTTTATCATTATTATGCATGAGAGGGTTACTTTCTAGAAAGAGGACAACTCATAGGGATGCTCATAACTTTTAAAGGATTTACTACAATTATCCGAGGAGAGGTACATTAGGTCCCCATAGGGAAAGGCCCAAATCCCCATTATTATTTGTAAGATTTTTTATGCTCGAGGTATGGATTTCATATGTCCTTTTCATCCTTCTCTTGTATTATAATACATTCTACTCACTTTTGATTATGTGCCAAAATGGGTGAAAGCAAAAGCAAATCGAATTAATGACTCTAGCATAATTGTAAATTTCTTAAAATCCAACATTTTTCTAGGCTTGGAATCACAAGAGGCCTTATTAGTGAAAAGGGAACACATTTTTGTAACCAAACTATTGAAGCACTTCTTAGGAGTATCGAACGATGCATCACGTTTTCACATCCTATCACCTTTAGATAAGTGGCCAAGTCGAGGCATCTAATCGAGAAATGAAGTTTATTATAAGGAATATGATAAATCCAACAACAAGGATTTGAGTTTTTGCCTCACTAATGCCTTATGGGGATGTCAAAAAGCATATAAGACTAGTCTAATTGAGATGTCTCCATATCGCTTAGTTTTTGAAAATCCATACCATCTGCATAAGGAGCTGGAACACAAGGCCTGTTAGGCAATCAAGAATTGCAACATAGAGCTCGAAACTTTTTTTGCACATAGGAGATAGTAGTTACAGGAGCTAGAGGAGTTAAATCATAAGGCATTAAAGAATGCTCGGATTCAAAAGGAGAAAACCAAGGCATTTCATGATTAACACATCTCCCGCAAGACATCTGTGGTGGGCTAGAAAGTCCTATGAAACTCTCAACTTAAGTTGTTTCTAAGCAGGCTTGATTTAAGGTGGACGGGTCTATTTGAGGTCACTCGAGTATAGCCCCATGGTTCGGTTAAGATCAAGAGTGAAAAGAAAGGGAAGGAGTTTAAGGTTAATGGACATCACCTTAAGTCTTACTTTCAGTGCTTTCATGTGCACAATTTGCAGGTGGTAGAGCTTGAAGCTCCAAAATTTGTTAATTGATGTGGGTAAATAGGTGTTAAGCTAATGATCCTAAACAAATGCTCATTAGGAGGCACCCTATCCGTATTCCTTGATTTATATATTTTCTCTTTTTTTGTTAGGTTTTGGATTATTTTTCTTTCAGTGTTTCATTTTATTTTTACTTGTTTTGTTGTAGAAATTTAAGAAGGAAGCTATAATCTTTGTTTTTAAGGTTGACATGGCCTATTTAATCCAAAACAGTATTCTTATTTCCATCCTCCTATATACTTATTTTCATTGATTTAAGACATTGGAGACAATGTCCATTTTAATGGTGCGGGTAGGCAATGAGAAAATTTTCTACACTTGAACTACTATAAGTCCTGATGATTTGGATGTCTTAGCTTAAAATGACTATGATTTTTAGTCGATTATTAATTATGGTACTTGAAGGAAATCAATGCTTTTAACTTAATAAACATTTTTCAACTTTAAAAATGATGATAACTTAAACAAATTTCATTTTAATGAAAAAAAAGTGTGTTTACATTTATTAACTAATAAAGCAAATTTCACTACCTGGTTTCAAACCAATGTAAAGGTTTAAGTTTATAAGTCTTGTTAGTATCCATTTAAGATGGTGATTTAACATTTTCACTACGTTTGTTCATGACATAATTTTCATATTTGATAAGGTTGAATTATATTAAGTTTTCATACGGATTTTTATGTTAATTCATCCTTATTTTGATGTTTAAATTTTTATTTTGTTCTTTATTTGAGTTTACATGCAAATTTAACCATAAGACAAAAATAGTAGATGAAAAGGCCAATTTGGACATATAAGTGAAGCAAAATTTAAACTAGAATAGGTGTGGAATCAATTTAAGGACTTATAAAGTATCATGTTATGATGTCTCACACCAAATTTTAAGGTCGTATGATAAGCCATGAAGGATGCATCAAGAGAATAGCAAAAGAAGTTCAAATAAGGACCAGTTTTGGTGTAGATGACTTTGGTGATATGTTAGGTACATCTTTAGAGCTCAAATTGTTATAAAATCTTATAGGGTGCAATAAATTCTTGTAAGCAATCTACTTACGAAATTTACTAGCCATTAGAGATACATAGGAAAAGTTAGAGTAGAAAATATGATAATGGAAAAAGCTATGAACCAACTAGCCTTTAGGGCATTTTCCAATAAGCTATACTGTAGTTGACCCCAGACCACTGTAGAACTTTATTCAAGGGCTACTTAACTACAAAAATATGCTATATTACACAAAAATTAAGGAGAAAATCATCCATCCACCCCAAACCCGAATTTTGGTGTATTTAAGGATCGAGGAGGCTCCTTTTCATCAGCTCCCAACCCCTTTTTAGAAGCTCATCAGTTTTCTTCATATTTTCCTTTGTTTTGGGATTCTAAGGATTGCTGTCTATTTTTAGTTATTGTTAAGCTTTTTGTATATGTTCTATATTGTTAATCAGTTGACAAACTATTATGTTTTTTTACACTAATATCGCAAGTGCACGAATCATAACTTATAGCATAAGTAGATAATGTCCCGCAATGATTTGAATTAGTCACCTCTCAATTTAGGTTAAACATTGTTTAAGGCATAATTTCAAACTGCATTAACTACAAAATAAACTAAAATTAAGGAAACTAGAAATGAACAAGTAAAGGAACAAAGTGTAGGAATTTAGAACTTTAATATTTGGGACTAGGAATTACTTCTATCTCTATTTTTTCTCCCTCTAATCTTATTGAATCAATTATGTTTGGCCCAAGACTTCCTAAAGATTAGTCACCCTCCCTCATGATGTAAATAGTTGTCCCATGCTGGAATAAAATAGAAATATTCTTGCAATCTTTCAATCTATAAAACTTTTCCTAAATATTCAATTTGATGCGAAGTAATCCTATATATAATTAATCAAATAGTTAATATCTCTCTTCAACTACTTGAAAACCTAATATTTATAAGTCTATTAGGTGTTAAGTCTCTTTGTAAAACCTAACACAAATTGCCTAGCTCAATCTCTCAACCTATTTCAAGGTATAGGCATAGTAAACATCGTAAACATTCATTCATTAAATTAGCAAGCAAGAGTTTAAAAAAGAGAAAAGAATAAAACCATATGAAGCTTGGAGATCCTCTCTTCACTTCCTCAATACTAGAAAATCTAGAAGTTGATGTCTCTTAATGAATCCCAAGGTTGATGATGTTTCCTTTTTTTGGTGGCCATTAAAAATGAATTATTTCATTTTTCAGTATGTCCTCAAATGTGATGAGGAGTCTTATAGTGTTTTTTAAACATTAAAGATGTCTGAAACTAGTCTCAAATTCATAAAATCTTCTGTTGGACACTTCATTCAACACTGCTACTTTAGTTCACTTCTCCAACTTTTGACATTCTTTGGTCTTTCGGCTATACCTTCTTCAACACACATTCGATTATCATGAAATTTGAAATGTAAGCTCCTCACATGATGTACTCACACCCCATAAAATCTCATAACCATCTAATCCCTACAAGAGTACCTAATGCATCATTTAAGTCACCTGTTCCAAATTCAGTGCTGAATCGAGCTCCATTTTTTACCGGTTCATCCAAGCATCAAAGTTCATAAGCCCATTCTTTAAATAAGCTCAAATTTTGCCCTCAATCACTAAACAACAATGAGATGCAATAAAAAAACTAAAATACAATGACAATAATGTAAAATATCATTCTAACTATGCTTTAAACATACAAATAATAGTTAAAACATCTAGAAACATAGTCTAAAACTACTCATTTCAACTTCCCCACACTTGTACCTTCACTTATCCTTAAGAAAAACTTTAAATGCAAGGCACATAAAATGAAAAAAAATGGATGATAGCTTCAATTAAACCATGGTAAGAAATCTCATAAAATTGTGTTGGACAAGAACAATAATCATTAAAAATGATCCTAAAGTATGTATGCATTTAACCCACTCACTTCATAAATTTCTTTGACTTTAAAGTGCATATTAATTAGATCATTTTTATCTTATTCTTACTTCCAAGACATTTGAAATCATGAACTACGTCCAATTCCTAAGTGAAAGATAGGCCCTTATTAAGTAACCACTCATGAAATGTCTTGATTTTTAAAGAAGGGTTCCATGCGTTTGACCTTTTTGCTTAAACTTCAGTTTTTTTACACTGGCTAAGAATAACCACCTAGTATTTTTTTATGCGATGGTGCACCTCTGGTTACTTAAACAAGTGATCTTATTTTAACAAAGTTTGAGTGCCATTTGTCCTTTCTTTGCAAAGGTGTATGTCTTTAAGGTCACACCTGATTACTAAGCCAAGACAACTCCCACAACTAGCCTATTGGCTCTACTTTTAACTCTTTTTTTTATTAACTTTGTCTATCACGCTGGGAGTTAGCGGAGTAATCACTACATGACTTATTTCATTTGAGTTATGAGCCAATGTCACTACTCTCTACTCTATTCTTCCCATGGATGGTCATTCATAAAGCCTACTAATTAAGTTAAATTCTTATATGAAGTGCATTCAACCAAATTTGAAGGAAGTAAGAAAAAGTATGCAATTTCCTAATTAATTTGAAATTTCAATGGAAAGAAAATCATAAGCAAACTTGATAAGGTTATACTTCTTCCTGACTTGCTCTTAGTTAACCCAATTCCATTTAAATCTATACTATTTATACATTTAAAATTATGCAAATCTAACATAATGAAACCAAAATGCAAAAAAAAAAAAAAAGAAGAAGAAGAAGAAAAATATTGCATAAAAAATGAG
The DNA here is from genome assembly GCA_028565735.1 of Pinacopodium congolense. Classification (NCBI taxonomy): domain Eukaryota; kingdom Viridiplantae; phylum Streptophyta; class Magnoliopsida; order Malpighiales; family Erythroxylaceae; genus Pinacopodium; species Pinacopodium congolense. Next base: position 12,666 of record JAOXYD010015401.1, read on the forward strand.
AAATGCATGCTTATAAACAAATGCACAAAATGTAATGCAATGCATGTGTTACCTCCCTACACTTGAAGAACGCATTGTCCTCAATATAAGAAGGAAGCACAAAAAACAAAGAAAATAATGAAAAAAACCTTAAAAAATAACAAGCATTAAAATCAATATAACAAACATGCAAAAGACATAAATAAAAATAAAGGAGAGAGGGACTCCAAAACTTACGTAGAAGGTGGGGTGATATGTTGGGGAGGGAACTTAGGCCCCATGCATGACAAAACATTTGAGTACCTTTTTGGTGACATAGCAATATTGATGTGCAACTAGTTGTAATTGTTCCTCCATGTGATCCATGAGATGCTCCAGCTTCCAATTGCTGGCCTCCACAACATTGTGTACTCATTGCCAACCTGACTCCTCAGATTCATCACTAGATGTATTATTAGACTCTGGTGTAGCAGTGGAACTAGAAGAACATTTATTGCTTTGATTCTTGTTAAAGATGGCATAACACATAAACTTGTGCAAAAGCAAATGTTCTTGGATCATGATTGTTGCGTTGGCTAGGTGACTTTAAAACTTTGCGTGTTTTTTAAATGATTTTACTTTGAAAACCAATGCAATTAAGGCAAGTGTACTTATCTCAAAAGTAATAAAGTGGAGTAATTTTTTAGACTTCGAATGTCGAACCCACAGGGAATATGATACTTAATTACTAGGTTGATTAGATTACAATTATTTAGGAAAAATATAGACAATTGGAATAAAAAATGGAAAATGACTTAAACAAGACTAGCTTGGCTTAAACACTTCAAAATTGATTTTAATTGCTTCTGAAAAATTCTAAAAATTACCAAATGTGTAAATTAGCTATGGATTAGATGATTGATGATTTAATTGAGTTTTGACACAAATTTAAATTCTAATTAAAATCCTTCATAAAATCAAAACAAAGCTATCGATAATACTTAGCTTTTTCACCATTTAATCTTGTCTAAAGTTTGGTTATGCTTTAAAATGAAGTAAATGGGTTTTAATTTCAAGAAGTTGAGTTCTAGAAAATTAATCTCAGAACTCCAACTTTCACAAAAAATCTAGGTTTGGTCATATAAGGATTAATTTGTGTTGCTTATTGATTTTTTAAACAATTTAAGATGATTTCTCTTACTTAAACTATCTTAAACACTAATCTTAAGTAGCTAGCTTAAAATTGGTTCTTTCAGACCTTTAACTAGCAAAATACAGACATTTAAACATGCATTGAAGCTCTTTCAATTCATGAAAACATCAATCGATAGTAATGGAAATGATTAGCCACGTAATTGCACCAAAACATACAACATATGAAATTTACATAACATGCTTTGATAGATCTGAAATAACGAGCTTAAAATAAAGTTCAGATATTACAACAAATCTCATAAAGACTTCTGGTTGTTCCTTGAACTCTAAACTTGAATTGAACTCCAGCCAAGCTCTAATTCATCAAGATCTTGCAGAAAAATCAAGAACATTCAAAGATATAAACATAATAAGAATAACCTTGGTAAATTTGAAAAATGGAACTAAATGAGAATAATCTGAGTTTAGAAACCCCCTTAGATGATTCCTATACTCAGATATGAGTCTTAACAATAAGATCCAATGTTTCGAAACTTAGACAACAATACACAATATGAAGAACTAAGTGTTTGAAACATAGAACTAAGGAAAAGCTAGAAAAGTGAGAGAAGAAGACTCTCTTTCCAATGGCAGATCTGATTCATGATCTCTCCCTATGTTTCTTGTATATTTTTTACTATTTTCAGGTCCTGGAGAGCTCCCCCCACGTGCTAACAGACATTGCCATTAATTAGGAACACGCTAATGGTGGAAATCTAGAAGATTTAGAGTTGAAATTGTTGACTTAGGGAGTAGCGTCAATAATTTCAGCTTAGTGGCTAGCAGATTTCAACTCAGGCGTGTTAACCATTAATTCCCTTGTCTGGTAGCATGTTTGGGGGACCTTCCAGAGTCTGCATGAAGCCAAAAACATCAACAAACACGCATGAATTCAGTTTGGATTAGATCATCTTAGTGTGAGAAGCTCTAGCTTCTCTCTTAGTTTTTCCCTTTCAACACTTAGGCTTCAAACGCTTTGATCTTGAGTTTCTGAGTGTATTTTTGAGTTCTATAAGTTAGAGAGTGAAGCTAAGACATCCATCTGAGTTTCCAAATCTTCATAGGGGGTTTTCTAACTCAGATTATTTA
>JAOXYD010015411.1:0-14906 GCA_028565735.1 Pinacopodium congolense
TAATTTAATTATATTTGTAAATATTATGTAAAAATATTCATTTATGAGATGAATCTATATTAAAATTTTTAAAATGGGTTATTAATCTAACCTTTTTACATATTCAGTTAAGTGACTAAACTTTAAAAAATTTTCATTTGAGTAATTAACGTTTAAAAAATTAACCAAAAAAGGTAAAAAGGTTGGAGTGGGCTGGGTCGGATTCGAATTGTCGGATTGAGTCAGGTTGGATCACTGTTTGCATTAGTCTTTTTCACTCAACTGGTTAACTTTTGAAATGTTTATCACTCAATTGAAATTTTTAAAAGCTTTATCACTTAAGTGAAAAAAATGTGAAAACGTTGATAACTTATTTAACTATTAATCTTAATTTTATTGTGGTTCATCGCTATTTTGCAAGAAAAGCTTTTTGTAAGATAATATATGATGACAATGTTTTCATCTATTTAAAAGTTTAGGTAAGTGATTAATTTTGGGGACAAATTTTTTTAAAAGGGAAAAATTGTAACATACTTAAAAATTTGGGTGAGCTAACATTCTTAAACTAATGGTTGAGCCTATGCTAACTTAAACCCAACACTTTTTGCAAACCCTAACCCTTCGTCATTATCTCCTCTCATCTAGACTCTCATAGCCGCCAAACAACATCTAGAAATTTTCACTACTTTCTTTCTATTACTTTTTGCATTTTTATGTTTTTCTTTATCCCGCAATGACAATAATCGCTATCCTTCTTTGACTTATATGCTTGCTTCTAATGTGTACCATTCACAAAGCAGTACTATTCCTTTAGGTTCAAGCTTCTTGTTTCTCTCATTTTCTTTACACCTTTGGCCGATCTTTTTCTAGGATGATTGATGTGTCAAGGAGACACAGGTCTTATATGCATTACAAAATGGCTTTGAAGGTCCACAGAGTTATGCTTGTTACGTGAGGTTTAGTTAGATCATTTTTTATTTAAAAAGAAGAAAAAGAAAAAGAAAAAGGGATATGTAAAATCCTCTATTATTTACAAATTAGTTTATAGAAAAGTTGTTATGGGTGACTTTGACAATGTTTTTATGGTGATGGAGTATATAGGACATGGCCTAAATAGAATGATTGGGATAATGAAACAACTATTTAGCACAAGTAAGATCAAATGCTTGATACTACAACTTTTGGAAGATATCAAACATCTTCATGGTAACTAATGGCATCAAAGGGATTTTGAAAATGTCAAACTTTTTAATCAACAGTTAGGAGTGCATGAATTACTACTTAGAGCCAAAGAATATTTAATAGTAATTGACACATGGTTAATAGGTTGCAAAACAGTTATAATCTTGTCAAAGGAGGCTTTATTCCAAGAAAGAAATGAAATTTACCATCTTGACGAGATATGCAAAAAAAAAAAGGAAAATTGAATGAGATGATATCACATGAACTTTTCAAATTTGCTTAGCGGCAAACTATTATGAATACCAGGCAAGGATTAATTTAGAATGTACCATGTTTTATGAAAAATGTAATTTTTATGAATTTTGTATTGAATTTAGGGATTGAGTAAATCTTAGTGTATGCTTTTTGTGCAAATTGTGAATAATATAGTTTAATAGAATTATGAGTTAAAGCATGTCTGAAAGTGTGAATTTGGTGGAATTTATGAATAATGTGGTTTTTAAAAAAATTAGGAATAAAATTATGTATTTTGCATAAGCTATGAAATTAACTTAATAAAAAGTGATTTTATGCCTAGCATAAGACTTTGGTGAAATTAAGTATATATGAGCACGTGTATACAGTTATATGATAAATATTATGGTAAATTATTAAATGACGAATTTGTGGAAAAATGTGAAAATTATTAAGAATTGTTTTATAAATATGACTCTTCATGGATAAAAATTATAATTATATCACAATAACATCAAAGTGTGGATATGTGATAATGAAATGCGATGGCTTGTCATAACAATATCAAAATTGTGAAATATTAAAAGAAACATCAAGAGATCCTACTTAATAGCTTGCCTAGGTAGATTGTACTCGATCGTCATGATATATACACGAGATGTGATTGATATGGATTATTAGACATATATCAGGACATCCTGAGTGGTATGTTTTTTATGATTTATATTTGGTATTCTAGGATGGAAATGCCCAAAATGATTCTAAGGTGGAAAGTATCATGCATGATTCCTTATGATGAGATCTGGTATTTTAAAGTGAAAATACTCAAGATATCACTAGAGTAGGACTTATTATGTATGGTCTATTTGCTGGTAGATCATTAAGTATAACTCTATTAGGTTAAATAAGGGTAATTAAATTAAGAAAGAATCAAATTAAGAACATTGGAATAGAAGAATTAAGTGGGAATAATTTATAAATAGATGGAATTGATATAAATAATTATATGAAATAGTGATGTGATGTGATACGAAATTTATAATGCGATGTGTAAGTATATTTTCTATTTGCCTATATGAATTATGTGTTGCATGACAAGTATATTTTAATTTTTCTTACTAAGTTGATAGCTTATTCCTTATCAAATCATTTTCAAGTGACATTTAGTAGATTTTGAACATAACGAATTTCAAGCCAAAATTGGTATAATAGAACATGTGGACTGGCTGCTTATTGGATGCAAGAGGAAATTAGAACTTTAGGTTATATTTATTTTGTACTTTGATGTTCTATTTTATTTATCTATTGTTTACTGAGTTTATTGATTTTGGGATTTGTAATTTTCTTTAATGGATATTGTTCTTCTTTTGAATCGAATAAATTGCTATTAAACTTTAGATTTGATGTATTGAATGGTAAAGATTGATTAATGGACAAGTTGTAAATTTATGACTTTAAATTGATTTGGAAATTGAATTAAGGAACTAGAGCTATTGTAAATTGAGAGTTTGCTATGAATTGGGATCGAAGTATTTGAACAAGAGAGTGTTACAATTATAATTTATTTATATCCTTAATGTGAGAAAGATAGGATACAAATTATTTAGTATATTTGTTAAATTTTATCAAATATTATAAAATTTTGGATTGTGTAGTTGCTTAACAAGTATTGTGAATTAAAATATAATAAATTTTGGTAGTTATTGCGAAGCCGACTATATTGATCACATTTAGATAAACTACATCTAAAATTGTTACAAAAAATTTAAACGCATTTGATCTCAAACCAAAAATAGAAAGAACATGACTATTTCTGCTTAAATTTTTTTTGAAAAAAAATGAAGGCAATAGATGAAACGAAATTCCTCGTGATTTAATTTGCTATAATATTCTTATAAAAAGCCTTTCAAGGGATGCCAAAATGGCTGAGGAGGATGTTAAAGCTAAAGTTATATATTTTGGGATTTCCATTTTTGGATATTATGCAATAGGTGAAACACAAAGTTGAGTATTTCTACTTATATTATTCATTTCTACCCAATAGTATAAAGTTGAGTATTTCTACTTATATTATTCATTTCTACCCAACAATAAATTTATCTATATTAAGATGTATCAATGTCTCGTTTTTCATTATCTTTAGGAATGTATATTAATCTTTCTCAATTTATTTATTTATTTTGGGTAAAATTTCTCATTTTATTTATGAATTTACACTGATTCTCCTACACATGCAACAACTTTCTGTGACAATTTCTTTTGAATCACTTATTTATCATTAATATCACCAAATTTTTATTTAATAATTAAGGGAATGTTTGATATTATTTTTATTTTTTTGTTGTAACTTTTTATTTATAATTTATAATTTATAATTTTTATTTTTATTTTTGTTAAAAAATAAAAATGTGTTTGATTGGGTTTTGTAATAAAAACTAAAAATAAAAATCTACTTTATCTCATCATTCTATTTTTGTTTTATTTTTATAATACTATTAGATGTTAATATTAAATTTTAATTTTAATTATTTATTTATATCATTATCATTACATTATAACATTTGTCATTATATTGTAACATTTGCTATACTTTGTGCTTCAATAAAGTTAACCAATATATCATTCTTCTATATAATTGCATTTAAATTTTTAGATATAAAAGTTTTGTAATATATAAACGAGAAGCGATAAGAATAAGAAAATGAAACTTAGAAGCAACATATCATAATTCATTTGTACCAATGATTTTGAGTAAACATAACACACAACAACAATGTCTTACACTGCTTTAAAAGTAAGGTTATTGAGGCTATCACTTTATCAAGTTCTTCACATAATCATGCTCCATCGATAATGATTCATAGTAGTTAGGAATACCGTGCGCATGAATAATAAAAGAAATAATTTTGGAATCTACAATAATTATTTAGACAACCCTTGGTAATGGCATTAACACAAAATTTGACAAAAAACAACCATAACTAGGTGGAAAAATATTAAAAGTTGAAGCAGTGTTATAAACTCCTCATAAACACCTAATTGATGTAAAGTTTTTTGTGTACCTTACAAAGACATAATTACCAATTGTTTTGCTAATAGGCCACATTTCTCAATACTGAGTGGCTCTTGAATATATTGTTTGTTCTGCTCTAACAATGGCTTATAATAAGTGTTTCCATGTTTGGCCACAAACTGTGATGCTTGACATGCCTTTGACAACAATTGATGTAACTTGGACATCATTGACACTCCACAGACTAAATCAAAATCCCAATTAGAAACCAAAATCAAATCATTAATGCATTTCTTGTAATAAAATATACATTTTATGAACTCTAAAACCAAAATTTTAAAGATTAGTAAAAAAGATAGAACCCACAAAGCACTTTACACATATATTCATTTTTAAGACAACAATACAACGAGCTTTTATTTATAGTGGAAATATAGTCCAAATGAATATAACTACTTTAGAAAAATGGTTTAAATGAATTAAACCAAACAATTAGTCCAAATAAAAGGACAAAATGTGAAAACAATAACAAATATAGCAGTCGAACTAACTTATTATCAACTTCTTGTCAACCTTTTACTATTTGTTTGACTAATGATGGGTATTATACCTTGATTTGAGAAGGGTCAAACAACTCTAGACAAGAAAAAAAAGAAGCAAAAAGTAATTGATAATTCTTTTTCTCCGATTTTTCATTTCATCTTTGAATATATAATCTTAACAATAACTGACTTTTTGATCTTTGGACAATTGTCAACGTCTCATAGCTTGGCTAATTGCTATATTCCTTTATTGTTATATTTGTTATAGTTGTATCTTGACTTAATTGCCTGTGTCCAAGTTTAAATGTAATCTACTGTCCATTTAGGCTTCTGTAACTTTCAGTTAGGCTTGAGCTGGTCAGCCTAGTCCTCAAGGATGTGATTCTTCTCAGCTATAGAAGGTCTAGCTTCTTTCGTAGTTTAACCCATGCTATTTTGCCCTATCTTAAGGCCCATTCCTGTATCATTACTTGCGGACCGGAGATAAACCTTGTCCTCATGGTCAAAGTTTGGGTAAGTGGAGACAATGTCGTCTAAAGACTCCCACTTTTGATCTTTGTGTCTCCCATTGAATCAGTAACTAACGAATGAGTCCTTGAGGGGAAATGAGAGTGCGATGACCGAGAATAGCTGTCGGTTCCTTAATCGATTGGTCTTCGTCGGAGGAAGCTGGGAGCGGGTATGTCTGGGTGTCCGGTTATCCATAGCAGTGACAGAGCAGAGACACGTGGAAGACTAGATGGATACGAGTAGTTGCCGGAGATCTAGGTGGTAGGTGACCTTACCGATTCGTTTTAAGATGCGAAAGGGGCCAAAGAAGGGCTTGCAGAGTTTTTGTAAGGGCTTGTGGTGTACAAAGATTTGTCGGTAGGGTCGTAGCTTGGTGGAAACCCAGTCGCCCTTTTTAAAGGTTTGTTTTTGGTGATGTTGGTTGGCTCGGTATTCCATTTGTTGTTTACTATGTGAAAGGTTGGCCTTTAAAGTTGCTAAGCGGTTGTCTCTGTGTTATAGGGTTTCATCTAAAGAGGCGATGGATGTAGAGCCAGCCAAGTAAGACAGAAGAGACAGCGGCAGGCAGCCATGCAGGGCTTGGAAAGGTGTCATCTTGGTGGCAGAATGAAACGAAGTATTATACCAGTACTCTGCTAAGTGAAGGAAGTTGGACCATAGGCACGGCTCATCACTGGTAAAAGAATGAAGGTAGGATTCTAGACATCGATTAACGACCTCAGACTAGCCATCTATTTGAGGGTGATACACACTACTTTAGGTAAGTTTTGTGCCCTACAATTTGAAAAGTTCCTTATAAATGTGACTTATAAAAATAGGATCACTGTCGCTTATGATGGATTTTGACATCTTGAGAAGTTTGAAAATGTCCGAGAGAAATAAATAAGCTAGGAAAGCTGCTAAGTATTTAGGTGGTAGAGCAATGCAATGTGCAAATTTTGTCAGTCGATCGATGATAACCAGATTGTAGTCTTGCCCTGTAAGTTAGGTAAATGGGTAATAAAATCCGTGGTTATGTCCTCCTGTACTTGTGTGGGGATTGGTAATGGTTGAATTGTGTCATGAGGTTTTTAATTAATGGGTTTGTTTTGTTGGCAGACGAGACACTTCTTGATGAATGTTTTGATGTTGTGATGCATGTATGGCCAATAAAAGGAGGCAGCTAGGCGCCTGGTTATAGCTTGAACTCCAGAATGATTGCCTATGGGGGTCGAGTGGCACTCGTGTAGAAGTTAATCCTACAAGCCTGTGTCCCGAGGTATGTAAAGCACGTTTCGGTAATATAAAAGTCCATTGAGGAAGCGATAATGTGTTTGAAGGGATGGATTGGATTGTGTTTTCTTGATGAGGTCATGAGTAGTGGAGTTAGCAACATAGGAGCGGAGCCTATCAAGCCAAGGGAATGATGGTGCAGAAATAACTAAGAGAGCCATCGGAGCATTGGCTAGAAGCCTAGAAAGGGCATCTACCACCTGTTTTCTTTTCCAAGTGTGTAGTGAATTTCTAAGTCATAGCCTAGTAATTTAGTAATCCACTTCTGTTGTTTTGGGGTCTGTATAGTTTAAGAAAGCAGATGTTTGAGGCTTTTTGGTCTATAAATATCCTAAATTTGTTACCTAATAAATAATGTCTCTATTTATTGATAGCTTCAGTAATAGTAAACATCCCTCTTGTGTAGGATGAAGCGGATTGCATAGGAGTAGGAAGTTTCTTATTGAAATAAGCTATTAGATGACCCCCTATGAGGCCTAGAAATCCCCTTAGGGCCTTGATAGTAGTAGTAATAGGCCAATCTAGAATAGCCTGAATTTTGCTGGGGTCAATCGATACACCCTGAGCTGAGATAATGTGACCTAAGTAATTCACAAAAGACATAACAAATAAACACTTAGAGACCTTAGCATAAAAATTGTGAGACAATAGTAGCCTAAGAGCTTGGTCCAGGTGGTCCACGTTCATAATGCCTTTCTAAAAGTGAGGGTATTTATAGGGTTTTACATTGATAGGACCTGAGTTAGGAAGCATATGAATATGGTGGTCAAAAGGCCAAGGGGGAGGTAGGCCAGTAGGGTGTTAAAAAACAATAGAGTGACGCAAGAGGATAGTTTATATATCAATATGTAAGGTGGATATTAAGTCAGAAAAAAGGGTGTAAGTGGGGAAGGAGAATGGGAAGTGAGGGTACTAGGAAGGCAAAGGAGGGAAAAATAGGAAGCAATGGAGTTAGTGTGCAAGTTGGGGTGAAATTGATTGTAGATGATGGGCTGGATCACAAAGTCTCCTATAAATTTAATTAGAGTTCCTTTGTGATAAAATGACATAGTGGGAATGGAGAAATCCGATAAAATTGGGCTTAGGGTGCTTAGCCATTAAACACCCAAGATTGCTTCAACCCCTTGTATAAGTAAAATGAAAAAAGAAATATCAAAATGATGGTGTTGGAGGGTGAGTGGAACATCATTATAAAACCCTGAACACTTTAAATGGTCACCATTACCCATCATAATAGAGAAAGAAGAGATAACTAGTATTGGGAGGTTTAAAAATTGGGCAGTGCTAGGTTGTAAGATGTTGTGAGTGCTGCCAAAGTCGATTAGGATGGAAATAGGGTGACCATGGATTTCCCCTTATGTTGCATGGTTTTGGGTAAGACAGCCTCAAAAGTAGCAGCTAGAGAGATGTGAAAATGCTCAGTTTGAGTTGTGGAAGGTGGTTGAGTGAGTGAAGGATTAGGCAACGGTTGGGAGGGAGGTGAGTTAAGGGCAGAATCTGGGAAATCATCAGTAGTTTCCTAAGGCAGGGAGTCACCCTACATAAGGAGAAGGAACTGTTTAGATTTACAGTAGTGACCTAGATGGAATTTGTTATCACAATTATAACAGATCCCCTTGGAATGACGTTCCTGCATTTCAGAGGGAGAGAGCGGTTTAATAGGGTATTTGGGAGTGGGGGAAAGGGTAGGCAGGAGAGGTCTGGAAGGGAAAAAGGGCTGTTGTTTGGGGGCAGAGGTAGGAATGGCTTGGAACTTGGTTTCCCAGAGCTTAACTAATGGCTTGGGAAATAGAGTGGGGACGAAAAATGCAAAGTTCCCTTTGAATCTCTGATTTGAGGCCAAAAATGAAAAAATATAAAACTAAATATGGAGAGAGGCCAACAACCATATTGCACAATCTTTCAAACTTCACTTGATAATCTTGAATAGAGCCAGATTATTGTACTTTGAACAAGGCGGCTATATGATTATCAAAAGAAAAGGGTCCGAAATGAAGTTCTAGTGCCCTTGTGAAATAGTCCCATGTGGATAATTGATGATTATTGTACATCCACTTAAACCAACTTAGGGCATCCCCTTGCATGTAGAAAGGCACCAAATCTAGATGTTAGGCAGGGGGTATGTAATAGAAGGTAAAGTACTGGTTAGCTTGAAACAACTAGTCTAATGGATTAAACTCATCGAATGTGGGCATATATAACTTGAGTGGCTTTAGAACCGGGGAGGAAGGTGAAGCAGTTGGTGGGGGAAATGTGGGTTGAGAGTGAGGATTAGGGGACAAGATAGAGTGGGGTGGGGGAGGAGGAGGCAATGAGGATAGTTGAGGGCGGGGTGGTGGAGCTAAATGGGAGAGTATTTGTTGCTAGAGGTCAGTGACCACCACTAAGAGGGATTGGTGTTTATCCTCAAAGGAGGAAATAGAGGATAGTAGAGAAGCGTGTTTTTGGTCCGTTGAGGTTTAAAAGGTGGTAATTTGTTCTATCAAGGCAGTAAATTTTTTTAGGACATCATCGGGACTAAGTTTGGGAGGCATGGAAACAAGAATGAAAGCACCAATGACAGGTGTTAGACCCTGATTTGAGAAGGGTCAATCAACTTCAGACAAGAAAAAAAGAAGTAAAATGTAATTGATAATTCTTTTTCTATGATTTTTCATTTCATCATCGAATATATAGTCTTAATAATAATTGACTTTCTGATCTTTGGACAATTGTCAACATCTCATAACCTGGCTAATTGCTATATTCCTTTATTGTTATATTTGTTCTAGTTGTATCTTGACTTGATAGCCTGTGTATAGGTCTAAATGTAATATGCTATCCATTTGGGCTTCAGCAACTTTCGCTTGGGTTTGAGCTGGTCAGCCTGGTCCTCAAGGATATGATTCTTCTCAGTGTTAGAAGGTCTAGCTTCTTTAGTAGTTTGGCCCGTGCTGTTTTGTCCAGTCTCAAAGCCTATTCATGTATCAACTAACTATTGTCCTTTAGTACTCTAAACAATTGCGTGATTACCCCAGTTTAGAATGGCATAAATAAATACATCTCTAGGATGTCTGATATTCATAGCCTACACATCAATTTTGAATAAACAAAAAATTGTGCCCAACAAATTTTTATAGAAAAAAGGCATATATAATAGTATAATAACAATGACAAAGAAAATAAGCTCAAAGTTTAAAAGTTAAATTTTCTTACATCATCCAATCATCAACTTAGCTTTTTCTAAAGGAGTTGGATGAATAAATACTTAAAAAGGTTTTAAGATTATAACTATGATAATTAGCCAAGAAACTAGAGCATGAAGTGAACATTTTAATATCAATTTGTGGCTTCACTCTCGGAAAGCGCATGCCTTTAAAACTAAGTGCAAATATAACTATAAATTGGTCAAATAATAAGTTCACAACAAATATATAAAAAGAATGCTAAATATCCACAGTTATAAAGTTAAAAATGCAAAATGGCACAGATCCACATTTTTAATGTTCTCTAAATCCTATAATAATGTTAGATATCCATTGTCAAAAAAGCAAAAGACAAAAAAGTTATCATCTTGTTTATGTATAAGGCATTTTAGAAATTTATGTACCTTATATTCCCGAATGATTATACTTAGCTTGCACCTGCAAATTCATGTATATTTATTTATAAGGGAAGTTTACGTATTAATGAATATAAAATCATGAGCCACAAATGTTTTTACCTCCTTCTCACTTGCACTTCTTCTATGCATCTCATCATTTTTCCCAGATATATCAATATGTTCAAAAGGATCTACGTAAAGCTTAACACAGGGAGGCGTTTGGTTTCATATTTGATTGGGTAATCATCAAAGAGTTGAAACCAACTTCCTAAATTGGAAATCATCTTTATGCTACAGAAATGAAACAAAAGGATTCCCAAGTACATCAAAATAGGAAATTGGAAATAATAATAATTTCTAATGTTTAAGAGAGAAACTTGGAGTGAGAAGAAAATGGCAAAAGTAAAGAACATGAGCATGGCAAAATCTCATTCCCTCATTTTAGAGGGGATTAATTTTCTCAACAATTGAATCATATTTCTTGGTTCTCAATGAGTACACTTTTCAAGTTGCAACAATAAGAAGAGGAAGAAGTAGGATCCATACACTAATTAAGTGACAAGTGAAAACCTAGAGATTACTAGTTGGTGAATAAATGAGACAAGGAGATTGGTGAAGAGAATATGATGACGAAAAATTTAGAAAACACGGATAAACGTACTTTTCTGTTTATGTTTTGGAAAAAAGTGCTTGTTAGCCTTAACATTTTAACAAATGTTACAATTAAACTCTAATATTGCATAGTTTTTTAGTTAAATCTTATCGTTTCAAAAACATTTTAAAAGAATTATAATGTTTCACAAACGTTTAAAAATAATCCTAAGCCAATTATGATGATGGACTCTATTACCTACCACGTGGCAATGATTGGTCCATTTGTACATTAGACCCTACTCTACCACGTGACAATGTCATGTGATAGTTTTTTATTTTATTTTTTGTGATGAGACCCACCTGTGCCACATATGTAACACCTATTAGTAGGCCCCACTACTGTGCCACATGGAATAACACAACTTATTTTGTCTTAATGAGTGATGTCATTTTATTTCCTGTAAAGTAATTAAAGAAATGATGTCGTTTTATAATCTCTAACTTAACTAAAGAAATGACATCATATCACACTGTTAAGGACCACTGGTAAAATGAAGCCATTTTTCAGCATCTTCTTCCCCAACTTCAACCTTGCCTAGATCATTCTCCAATTAGCTTGTCTTTGCCATTGGCTACTCCACTGTTTAAGTCGATGCCCTCTTTCAATCGCCTACAAGCTCAAGCGATGGGTTATAGAATTATTTCACTCACCTTCTCCGTTGGTTGCTACTATGTTTATGGTAAGGTAATTTCTTATTCCTATGTCCTGAGCACATTATGGAATTGTTATTTTTTGATACATACTTTAAATACAAGGAGACAGGTAATAGAAGACAAAGATAAAAGTGGTGGGGCACACATTGTTTGCTTTTTGAAGGTAATAACATTATATTATGCTGCTTTTCTTTTTGTGGCCTTTAAGTATGTGATGCTATCATTTTTTGTGGCCCCTAAAAAAATATGTCATTCCTTGATGTTTATTCCAAGGATTTTTAGTCCTAATTCCAAGTATTTTGAGAATGTAGTATATGTTTCATGTTTCAAACCCAAATTTTAGGTGGTTTACAACCTATTTCTCCCTAAATAAATAATCACTTCTTGATTAGATGATTTTCAACTTATATTTGGAATGATTTCATTTTTTAAAGCAAGATTATAAGAGTATCTCGTTGAACAAGTTGTCAAATTACTAAATCTTCTTTACCTTGACAAATATTTGAAGTTCAGCATTTCAAAAAATTAGATAAGACAAAAATCAAAAGATAATCTTAGACTTCACATGCTTATAAATGTTTTTACATAGATTAATGCTGAAGAATTCTGAAAGTACTTTCAGTTTAAAACCAACAAAATCAGCTCCCAATTTATGAGCTAAAATAAGGGCATTTAACCTTGTTTGCTCATCTCCTTCATATTGATCACTTTCTGATTTTAGCTTGATATTAGATACCATTATCATGAAATGAATGGATGTTTATGATTACTTGCATTAATATTACAATATATACTCATTCATTAAGGAAAAAGTGGTAGCCATAATTAAAAGGAAAATCAAATGCAGAACAATATGATGCATGATTTTTGTTTTCTTATTTTTATTTTTATTTGTTCATGATCTTCAATTGAAGCTTCTAACCAAATAATTATGTATGAAACAACCAGAGAAGAGGATTATTTTTTATTATATTATTTACATGAAATAAAAAATTATAAATCTATACTAAAAGTTAGACTAATTTGTAATGGCTTAATCAGTCATAAGTTATCTTAGTGTGTATAGATGAAGTTAAGAGTTGTTGTTTGTATTTGGAAGTGTTACAATTAATATATTTTGAAGTTTTTAGAAAGGCTAACTTGTTTACTTTGTTAAACATAACTATTTTTATTCACTTTTCTGGTATTTCAGTATGATAAAGAAGCAAGTTATCTATTTTCACTATGTTTGCTCAAATACAAACTCTTTGTTAGTGTCAAGTTTCTTGTTTTGTTAAAGCTAATCATATTTTTTGTATATAGAGATATTAATTGAGTTTTTTTGAACCTATTTTACATTCTCTCATCCACACATTCATAAAGGTTTTAACATGTGATTCAACATGCAAACTATGAATCATTGAGGATATATTTTTGTTGTACAATAGGGAAACATACTGATTGATTTGATAAGGTAACTTTGTAAACATGTAAGCTCTTTTTATCTAGGGATTATTCTCTATAATTTGCTTAACTATTGTTTAAGGTTGAGAAATCTTACCAGATTCTAAACTTGTAGTGCTCTAAATTTAATGCATATTTCATGTTTTATATTCAACATGTGTAGGATGGAGATGGCTAATTGTAATGCATCAGTTCTTATAACTAATATAACTAGAGTAGAAGTTAGTGACCATAGAAAATGTGAGAATTGATGACATCACAGAGAACAAGGAAGCATTAGTTCAACATAATATTTATGAGGAAGTAAGTACAATACAATGGTTTTTTCTGAAGATGAATATGGTGATGATGAAAATGAACATGATAATGACCATGATGTAGTTGATCATGTGAGATTAGTTTCTAGACATCAGGTTTTTAAATTCCAAGTTAATATCCAAGATGACCACCAATTAGTTGAAATTAATTCGGGTGACTGAAGGAGTTCTATGAGTAGTAATGAGTATCCTAGTGTTGAGGAACCCAATGATCCATTACAAAGACCAAGCAAAAGTATCAGGTATGAACTAACCAATATGGCACCTCACTGGTCATTAGGTAGGGAATTTACTATTGTAAAGGAGTTTAAGAATGCAGTTGTTAAATATGTTATGTAAACAAGATTTAACGTGAAATGGAAGAAATGTGAAAATAATAGGGTTAGAGTTAGATGTATTGAGAGATGTTCATGGGAGTTGTACTTTGGAATTAATAAAAATGACAATTGTTTAAACATAAAAAGGTTTAACCCGGATCATAATTTCTATATAATAAATAAACCGAGAATGGTGTCTTCAAAATTCTTAATCAGATAGTTCAAGGATAGAATACTTGAGAAACCATCTATATCAATAGTGAAGATGGTTGAAGAATGTAAGGAGAAGTTGAATCTCTTTGTTAAGCCTAGTTTATGCAAAGCAACAAAAAGGAGATTGAAAAAGGAGATGGTTAAAGATTTTTTAAATGAATATGCAAAGTGGTAGGGGTATATTAGTTAAGACTGAGTAAACTTGGATCCACCATAGAGTTAAAAATGTTAAGGAATCAAAAGAATGCTGTGTTACAAGTAAGCTAATGAAAATTGTTTATTACACATGGAAAAATTTACGTTGAATATTTCAAAATTCATTTATTATTACACCTGTTTGATGCAATTCAAATGATTATATGTTTGTTTTGAAGCAATGAAAAGAGGATAGAGACATTTAAGGCTAATATTTGGCCTCGATGGTTCCTTTTAGAAGATGAAAGTTCAATGCCAATTGCTAAGTTATGTTAAAAGGGATAGGGATGGAGGGATGTATCTATCGGTGTGGTAGTAGTCAAAATTGAAAACACTGATTCATGAAGGTGATTTGTTAGTTTGCTAGCTACATAATTAGAGTTGGACGACAAAGACGGAGTGACCATCATATTTTACATGCAAAATGTATTGTACAATTTCACTGCATATGTTTATAAAATACATTTGTTTATGCTAAAGAATATCATATTCCATTATCGTAAGGATTGATAAGAGTTGTGGAAGAAACTTTGCCTATTGTTACATATAGAATGTTAATAGACACATCTATCACAACTGGCATGGGCATTGGAGTGGAAAGGACCTACGAAGACAGTTTTGAAGTTGCACATTATCAACATTTATTGAAGATTTCAACAAGCAATTGAAGAAATTTGACAAATTAAAGCTTGGTTGTGTTGTATCCTTATTAGAATATTTGAAGGAGAGGTGGGTAAGAAGTTATCAATCCTTTAAATCTAAGTTCCCAATAGTCAAAGACAATATGAGTGAAACATT
>JAOXYD010015422.1:0-14905 GCA_028565735.1 Pinacopodium congolense
ATAACTTGGCATTCCATTTAAGTTAAAGAATTTCATATTGTTTAACTTGGCCTTAGGTGTTTAAAGTGTCTTAATTTAGCAAAAGTTTTTAAACACCCAATTCACCCTCCCTCTTGGGTGCCATAGGACTAACATTTAGGTCTTCAGGAATGTATACTAAATAATGGTCTCACAGACCACTGTTTAGTCCCTTCCTAAACCACACAACACATTCTATCCAATCCAAATTAATTCCTAACACTTTTATACATTTTTAGACTCATCAAATCTTCCTAAAAAACATTAATCTATTTGGTATTTTTATCAACATCAAAATAAGGTGAACCTCCCTTAGTTTAACACTTTTGAACCCAAATACCTAACCACCTTGAAAAAAAGTACTCATAAAATACTCACAGAATTCAAAATCATTGAAAAACTCAGATAATCATTAAAATACTCAGAATAATAGCCTGAGTCAGAACACTAGGTGAAAAAAAGCTATAGGAATGGAGGGCAAATAGACATCGATGGTGGGAAGGCAGAGGTAGCAATGATGAGACTCCAACAAACCACATATAAGGCTTTTAGTGTTTAGAGGAGGACCTTCGATAAGAGACAGATCTTGGAGGAGAAGATGAGTGATATGGAGCTATTTTTGTTTCAAAAAAACATGTTAAATGATGTCTTTTTTATTGCTGGGAAATGAGAATTAAAATAGCAAAAAAAAAAGGTGCCATTTGTAATTTACACCTAATAACCATAAGGCATTGTTTTGGATGTCCATAAAAGGTTATATATGCACATATCTATATGTTGTTACTTGTTGTGAGTTAGAGTGACACGTGGCATTTAGACAAAAAAATTGTAAGATCTATAGTTCCACATTAGATAATTTTTGAAAAAATGGGACCCATAAAAATTATTGACTAATAATTTGTTGACATGTAGTAAGTCCCTATGTCATTTAATAATTACCTTAATGGAAATATGAACCAAAGTTAATTTTAATTGTTTTAGAAATATTATAATTTTTTTAAAGTTTTATTTTTTGAAATGTCAGTGTCTAATTTGAACATTGTGAAATGATAGGGTCTAACCAAAACTTTCATGAAAAACTCTAGGTTTATAGATTACTTTTTGAATATATAGTAATTTAACTTGTACCTGATCGAATTGCTATGGAAGTCTATAGTAGACCTAGAGGATGTGCACATATCTCCCTGTAGATGATTAGAGAACTGGAAATAAAAGCATACCTAGGTGAGGGGAGCAACAGATAAGAAGTGTAAAATAATTAGAACTAGCAAAACTAAAATTTGTAGAACAGTGGATGAAAAGAACCATGAACAACAGAAAAGAAGATGGGGTGAGTTTCTTGAAGCCCCACAGATTATTGATGCCTCATTATCTAATTGAAGCGTAAAATGATGGGTTATCAAGAAATCAATCATACCTGACTTAAAGGGAGTAGTTGATGAGTGGTGTAGAACTAGGAAGATCTACAAATAGTGGAGGAAGAGAGCATGAATGACAAAGAGGATGAAGAAAGGGATGTGTTTCTTAAAGCTTCTTCAATATTATTAATACTTAATTGGGAATTAAAAAATGATGTACCATGTGTTGATTTATTTTGTGTAAGGGTGAAACCAAGTATTATGGTTGTTGTAAGTTTGGTAACAATCATCTATTAATTCATTTTTTTCAATTAAAAAAAAACTGTGAAGAATGCAGATTAACTTAGAAGCAAGGTTGGGATAATTTGGTGTACAATCGATCTCCTTTCGCATTAATGCTGCAACCTGAAAGTCATAGAGCTAGAGACTTATTCATCAGTAACAATAGAGGGAATTACTTACCAAGGTTAAAGGAAAGCAACATACTTACTCGCTATGGCCTTGGGGAAAGTAAACTACAAGACTGCCAATTGAAGGCAAATGAGCCAATGGTTAAGCATAAGCATGCCATAGCTCTGAATTAATAGCTTTCCTTTCACCGATTTCAAATACATAATTATATTGCTACAAGTAAACAAATACTAAAAGCCAAGAAAATTTTAAGTAATTCACTATTCTAACATTTATTAAAGAAGAAATAGATCCCTTTAATCTAAACAAAAAAATATTACTAGTTTAAAATCCTTAACAGGTTTTGTGGTGTGCTAAAATATAAAACCACACCAAATACCATAAATATAGCGTAAGTCATCTAAAAGAAAACATTGGTTCTTGTTTCTGGGTAATATGAAAGCACGATTCTAAAGTAAAGGGGGTGTATAGTTGTCAGTTAATATTAACCAGTTGTACTGAAATGCAAGAAGGAACTAACATGTAACTGTAAATATGTTTCCAGCATCACTCTTTTAACGAATAACTTGAAGGACACTTTCTTACTAGGTTGAGAAAATTTGTTACTAGACATACTAACTTTTAGTGAACAAATTCAGGGCTTGAAACTAAATAAAACTTTGAAAATTAGGAACTTTGAAATCCTAATTATAGTTGGAAACAAGACAACAACAAAATAAGAAAGATTGGAAGCTTGATCTTCTTCATTGCTATTGTGAAGTTAAACAAGAAAACTTATGCTGATGTAAATTTTAGAAAATAAGAGATGATCAAACCATTTCAGGAGGATTGAAGCATATTCCACCCCATAACTCTCAACTTGACATAAACAAACAAATCTTTATAAGATCTTTTTAAAAAATCGCATGTCACAACAAAAATGTCACTAGTATTATTGTATAAATGAACAAGTAAGTTGGGAAAAAAAGAATGTTGAGAAATAATAATAGGAAGAATGCATTTATCAATAAAAAGTACTTTAAATGAAAAAAAACAATCTTTAATATATAATTTCATCCTCTCCTAATAGCCAACGAGCCAAGAAAAAATAAAAGTGTTAATAACAAAATAGGCAGGCTTCTCTAGATCTTTACAAAAACTAGAAATCATAAAATAGAGAGAAGGAATCATGACAATATAACAAAAATCCTAGGTCCATATAGGTCAAGAAATGATGTGTAATTAAGACACCCACCCTCACCAGAATTAACCAATAGCCCATTTGAAGTGACTTTCATCCTAGTAGGTTTGAAAAATGTGAAGTCCCCCTAGCAAATCCTATCACCTACTCTTGTCAACACTAATATTAACTGCAAAGCTCAGAACTAGCCTTCTCTTCCATCATCAACTTAGCTCTAACTTGATATACTGCTGTCAATAATTGCACCATCATACTTGTAAAGCTCACATATTAAAAAATGATCTCATATAATACACAGCCACCAAGCTACGTAGCCACCACCTGTCCCTAAAACATGTAAACTCAATAGCAACTTTATTTTATGTCTCCCCCTCTTTTGGCTACCTCCTCTATTTCTTTAAAATCATCAAACTGAAGCCCTGCCATGGCTATAAATAAAACCGATTCTAGCTACATTGTGTACTTGAGTTTATATCCATAATAGACACATCCAAAGCATCATAAATTTCATCAACTTCATCATTAGAAAGATAGTGGAGTGGGAAGCTTTTTTAGGTGAGTTAAGAATCCATTCATATGTTTCCTTCAATGTTTTTATGGTATTGAACTAATTCCATGCTTGAATTTGTCTTTAAATGACATATCAGTAGATTTAGTTGAAGAATTTTAGTGAATGAGCTATAAAAGAGAGGCTAAAAAAATTAGCTAGATAAAAAATAAGAACAAAGACGTGAGTGAAGAATGAAGAAGAGAGAAGAAGAGAAGAGAGGGGATGTGAGAGAGAGGAGGAGAGGGCCTATGATTTATTTAGGCATACAAAAAATCTACACAACCCTCACAAATACGTTTGTTTGTCTTCTATGTAACCAAGTAGTTAACGTCCTTCCCGTTTTCATTCTCAAAATTAACGAGGACTTTATATTATTTGTAAATGGGGTTTGGTTTCTTTTGCAGTATTTTGAACATGTACAATTGAGATGTGACTGAAACGATCAGAATAGACAAAGCTGATTCCTAATAAGGTTGTTGTCTTAACATATGCAAAGATATTTAATTAATATATTCATTTTTGTGTTTGGTGGGTATATGGAGTTTGAGTGTAAGGTATTGTTGCAGACATATGAGGTGTTGAGAGGTTGCTAATGTATGATTTTATGCATTCCTAAAACACATGATAGTGCAGGATATTGGCAAGTTTATATTCGGAGACTTCTTCTCATGTAGGATATTAGAGTTACATGTCCTTGTTGTTTGATTATGAAAAAAAGAGAACTTCTAAGTTTGTTGTCATAGAAGTATGCCTTTAGAAACATGTCTTAATATCGGTATATTATGTGATAGGCATAGTATTATAAAACGAGAACTTGTGTCGATAGCCTTAAGGGCCACATACAGAATATTTATGAAGTATGGTTTGATCTAGTAGTTCTTTCGAGCATAAATGGTTGAGGATGGAAGATTTAGAATATGGCATGCAACAACTTATAGGCAACCTTTTCTCTTAGTAGAATAATTCTTTATATTTCGGGTTTTATGCTAAGAACAAAATTTCCCTTTCTTTGTTTTCTATTGTTGATGATGATGTATTTTAGTCATTAACACAATTGGTACTTGCTTTATGAAATTGACAGTTTTGGTTGCCGCTAAAATTGAATCATATTATTAGAGTCATAAAACTATGAAAGGTTGTAAAATAATGTGACCTAGTGGATTTCAACATTGTTAGGAACTATCGCCACCATATGCTCCCTTATTTTCACCCAAAAATGGGATTATAACTTAATTGTTTGTTTTAAAAATTATATATATATATGTTTATGACACAATGTATAGTGTAAAATTTCCAAAGGTTGTATAAACCCTTGGAAGAATAAAAGGAATTTGATTAAAAATTCAAGAATAATGTCTAAAATTGATTAAAGTTACTGCAAAGTGGCTACATAAGATAATATAACTCTAAAATACAGAAACCTAAGGATAAAATAGTCTTTTACTAACAAGATACTTAAATTAGATTTGGCTCCACGTTAGTCTAATCCACTTGGAAAAGACTCGTCATGGGGATACGCTGGCTCCCTTGGATTACAGAACAGAGATATATTTGCTACATTAAAAGTTTTGGAGAAACCCATACTATTTAGGAGATCCACTACATAGGCATTATTATTGATCTTCTTTAAAAACTTATATGGATCGTACTTCTTTGGTTGAAGCTTATTATAGGATTTAGTAGAAAAGTGTTCATTGGGTAAGAACACCATCACTTAGTCACCTACATCAAACGTCTCTAACCTCCTATGTTTGTCAGCTGCTTGCTTATACTGCTCACTCATTGCCTTAAGTCTTTGCTTTACTTCTTCATGTAACTCCATTACCTGCTTTGCCATATATTTTGTTGGAATGTTAACTCCCTTACCCCTAGGCAGCTTGATCAAGTATAGAGTTTGTTGGGGTGCCTTAGTGTAGACAATTGAAAATGGAGACTTACATGTTGCATTGTTGACGACATTTTTATGCGAATTTTGTTTAAGGTAGTGATAAGTTTGATTGCTTTAGCATGTTCCCGCAAATATTTCGAATTAAATTACCCAATTTCGATTGACAGCCTCCATTTGCCTACCAGTTTGTGGATGAGTTGTGCTACTGAAATGTAAAGAGGAATCAAATAACTTCCACAACATGCGCCAAAAATAACTGAGGAACTCACTATCACGATTTGACGTAATAGTCTTAGGTACACCATGTAGCTGAACTACTTCCTTAAATAACAATCGAGTAACACTCACTGCATATGAAGCCTTCCTACAAGGACTAAAGTGAGAAATTTTAGAGAATCTATCAACTACGAAAAACACCGAATCAGCTCCTCTCTAAGTTCGAGACAGTGCCAAAACAAAATCAATTGATAAGTCTTCTTATATATTGTCTAGTATAGGTAATGGCATATGCAATCTTGTATTTTTTTATTGTCCCTTTGCTGCTTAGCATATGTAACATCTTTCTATGAATCTGGACACATCTCTCCTTAATTAGGGCCAGTAAAAATGTTCCTTGACTGTTTCTAGTGTTTTATCATGACCAAAATGACCTTGTGTTCCTCCCGCCTTTAATCCTTGAATCACCTTCTCCCTTAATTATGTTCTAGGCAAGCACAATTGATTGTCATGCATCAAGTACCCATCATTGATATAAAATCCGTCAACTAGCCCACCATGAGAAACCTTACCCCACACCTCTACAAAGTCATCATCTTGATCATAATTATCTCGTAGCTGCTCAAAACCTATAATTTCATTACTGAGAGTAACTAATAACAATGCCCTCTTACTCAAAGCATCTACTACTATGTTTTGTACTGTTGATTTATGCCTTAATATGAATGAAAATGTTTGTAAAAATTGACACCACCTCACATGCATATCACTACTAATTCTTTTCTGGCCATTCAAATGCTTCAAGGCCTCATCATATGAAAATAACACAATCTCTTTAGCAATCAAGTAGTATTCCCAGTTTTTGAGCGCTCGCACCACTGAATATAATTCTTTATCATAGGTACTCCACTTTCTCCTGGCATCACTAAGTTTTTCACTAAATAATGCCACTGGCCTGTTCTCTTGTGATAGTATAAGTCCTATTCGCACCCACTAGTATTGCAGTCAATCTCAAATAGCTTATAATTTAGTAAAGATAGAACTTACGATGTACATACCTTTTCTTAAGCAAGGTAAAACTCTTATCTACTTTTTCCCACCAACAAAAATTTACGTTTCTTCAGGCACTCGATCATAGAATCTACACTAGTGCTGAAATTCTTTATAAACCTTTGGTAAAAGGCCGCTAAACCATGAAAACTCCTCAGCTCCTCGACATTGTTCGATGTTACCCAATCTTTGATTGCCTTAATCTTTTCCTCATCCACCTTTATCCCTTCCTCAGACACTACATACCCAGGAATATTAACATATCTGTCGTAAAACTCTACTTCTTAATGTTGATATATAATTAGTTATCCCTTAAAGCCTCTAACACATGTCGTAGGTGTAACTAGTGTTCCTCCTCCAAATGACTGTAAATCAAGATATCATCAAAATAAACCACAACAAATTTACAAATAAAAGGCTTGAGTACCTGATTCATCAACCTTATAAAAGTACTTACCGCATTGGATAACCCAAATGACATCACCAACCACTCATATAGGCCTTTCTTTATCTTAAAAGATGTCTTCCACTCATCGCCTAGTTTGATACAAATATGGTGATACCCGTTCTTCATATCTATCTTAGGAAACACCTTCGCACCATGTAAATAATCAAGCATATCATCCAATGACAAAATAGGAAATTTATAACCTACCGTGATCCAGTTGATGGCTCTACTGTCAATGCACATTCACCAACTGCCATCTTTCTTTAGAGTCAATAACACTGGGATTACACAGGGATTCATGCTCTCTTGTATTAGCCCCTTCCGCAACAACTCCTCTACCTTCTCCTTTAAAATTTTGGTCTCTTATGGATTCATTTGGTAGTGAGGCAAATTTGGTAGGTTGGCTCTGGGTATGAGATCAATGTGATGCTGGATGTCTCGTATATGCGATAGTCCATTAGGAATCTCCTTGGGCATTAATTCTTGGAACTTTTGTAATAAAGGTGGTATCATCTTTAGATACTCATCCACTTGAAACTCACTCACTCATTAGCACCTGCTTAATCACTAAAGAGTACACTTGTCGCATTTCTTTGATCTCCACTTCGAACCTTTTGGCTATAGACAAGAAAGTATTACCCTCGAAGAATGATGGCTTGGTTTTGAGTGGTAGAAGTGTATACTTCACTCTATTCTTCGCCAATTGGTATTTTTTGTTTCTCCTCGAGTGTTGGGCATCTACATCAAACTGCCATGGTCTCACAAATAATAAATGACATACATCCATATCAACAATATCACAATACACCTCATCCTTATATTTTCCAATAGAGAATGGAACTTTGCACCTTTTTGTTGCCTCTATTTTATTTGTTGTAGTCTTAATCCATCATAAGGTATAAGGATTATGATATTTTTCCATAAATAATATCAATCTCTTCACTAATCCTTTTCTAATGAAGTTCTCGTAACTCCTGTTATTAATAATCACTCTAAATACCTTATTTTGAATAGTACATCTCATGCAAAAATAATTGGTTTCTTTGGGTCTTCTCCTCTTATTTATGCGCCAATATCAATTTTCTCACTACATATGTTGAGCCCTCATCAACTCCATACTCATCATCCTTATCACCATCTACCTCGTAAGCAATTCCCTCATCATCTTCATCTCTTTCAACAAAATTAACTGTCTTCCTCAAAAGACCCTCATTAGATTAGTGCCCAGGTTAGCTACATTTGAAACACTTCCCCACTGTTGGCTTAGCATGTAGATTCTCAAGCCTTTTCACCTCCTTATCTTGAGTCTCCACTGTCAACCCGTTTCCAACAACTTTATCCTCTACAAGTCTCGTGTCATTGCCATAAGAAGTGTACTCCTGTATGGGCTTGAATTTATTAGTAGGTACTGAAGCTCTATAACCCTCCATACTCCTCTTACTGTGTTCTTACTGCATCATCTCCGCTTTTAAGGCCATATTCTTTGCCTCCAAAAGCGTGCGAAAAACCTGTACTCCAATCTTGTCTCGAAGTGTCGGCCTCAATCCCTACAAGTATCTAGCTACCTGCTGCCCTTCAAATTCAAGAAGATTATTTCGCTCTGCTAATATCATGAATTCTGCGGTGCATTCATGCACTTTTCGACCTCCTTGATTACCCCGTTGATATTGCTGGAACATAATCTACTCGTAATCTAGTGGTAAAAACTCTTTTTTCAACAAAAACTTCATCCTATACCATGTACGCACAAGTCCCTTCCCTTCGTGTTCTTTACACGACTGAATTCTTTCCCATTGTGCAAAAGTTCCTCCCTTCAACCTGCAAGCCATAATCCGAACTCTTCTCTCAGGTGCAATCTCTAAATATTTAAATAATCTATTAATTTTCGTGAGCCAATATAAGAAGTCTTCGATACCCAGGCTACCTTTGAAATAGGGGATGTTCACTTTCAGTCTATAATCTCCTGCATCTCTATCTTCAAATCCACCATAGACGTCCCTCCTCCTACACCCATAGTGCTATTGAAAATGCCCAAATTTATTCGATTTATAGTAATCTTCTTCTTTAGAGTTCTTTTCATATACGGGCTGTCTCCTCACAGGCACAGTTCTACCTATAGTTTCACCACAAGACATCTCCACTCCTAGCCATTTACGGTTATTCTGTCTCTTGTGTGTATCAATTCCTAGATCATCTAAACGTTCCATAATCTCTTCAAGACACTCTTCGAAATGCAGGAAGTTGTGCTTTATCTGTTGCTCTAGATGTTGCTCCAAATGTTGCAAAGCTTAGTCTCCTAAAAAAGGAGCCCTAGCCTCCTAAACACCATCACGAAGACCGTTACTATCGCTCCCAATCAACATCCTTACTCTGATACCACTTAACGTAGTGTATAGTGCAGATTTTCTAAAGGTTGTATGAAATCCTTTGAATAATCAAAGGAATTTGATTAAAAATTTAAGAATAATGTCTAAAATTGATTCAAGTTACCGCAAAGTGGCTAAAAAAGATAATATAACTCTAAAACACAAAAACCTAAGGACAAAATAGTCTTTTAATAATAAGATACTTAAATCAAATTGGGCTCCACGTCACTTTTTCTTCTCGTCTTTGTCTATAACTGTATGTACCTTCATTCATTCGTCCTTTAATTGCTTGTAATGTTTGGAAACATTACCTACTGAATATTTTGAGTTTAAGATATGGATTGGCATAAACATGTAGATTGGCAAAGTGGAAAATTCTGATTATAATCCTACTAAAAGATTTAATGCTCAAATATCCACGCATTTGAAACATAACTTGGTGAATCATGTTTCTTTTCAAAATAAGAAAGCATTGAAATCAAAGAACAAGAATGCTTCCTAGTGCATAACTCTTTAAAGAACCTTAAATTTATGACATCTTTCCCATTATTGAGTATCGAGCTTGTTCAGATGAGAAATGAGTTTTTTGTCATTGGTTATAGTAGAGAATTATATAGATCGCACGTGTTAAGGACGGAGATTGATGCAATTAGATTTGCGATAATGAATATTTAGAAATTAAGGATAAAGCAATAGAGGTCATGAAGAGGGGATGGCTTGTAAAGAAAATGCTAGGTGCTTATTGATATAGTGGTGGTTTGGGTTGTAACCCTGCAGTTGCCAATGAAGTACTATAGAAGGATGAGAAGAAAACATTTATGCGTTTTCATATTTCGTAGTTTGCTTTATTATTGGTTTGTATCGACTGGGATTACATTCAGTTGACCAACCATTACGCTTCTGCCATATTTGTAGAAGTTTGATTTATGTATATGGGTGGTACGAAAAAAGAATGTTAGTAGTACATCTATTTTTCCACAACAAATATGTAATGTTAATATAATCATGTTGTTTAGCATTTTTTCATATAAGAAAACTACAAATAGCAACTACATTTATGAAAGGTGAAATTGGAAACTTATTATGAATACAAGTCAACCTCTGATGATTAACTACAAGTGAAGAGTGGTATTAGCAATAAATTTCATCTGAATCATACCCATTTGTTTCAAGGGTATGAATCCCTTGAATGTGAACACAATTCCCTAATTGCACAACACATCGAGGAATATGTGAAATTTTTGTAAAAGTAAAGGAAGTCTGCATAAAATTGCAAATAATTACATCAAATATCATCTTTAAAGTTCATTGTGCAAAGTACAAAACATGCAATGTCATCAGTCTACAAATGCTGAAACTGAAGATGATATCTCTTACAAAATGTCCGTTTAAATTTCATGAGTAACAGAATAGTAATCTTGTTCTTTACTTCTTATGGGCATGAAGTTTGTACGATTTTCATCTTTATTCCCTATGTATTTCTTTAATGAGTACGTTAAATATCATAGGATGTTGTTAACCCCAAAGTATTAGTGGATAGGATTGGAAAGTATTTTATTAGTGTGGTTTCTTCAGTTATAAATATTTTGGCCTTACCAGAAAAGGAGAAAAAGCATCTTACTACTTTGGATTCATTGCTTTCCTCAAAGACAAAGACAAAACGTAGACTTTGGTTTGGTTTAACAAATATATCATAAGTTATTTAGGAAGTGAAAAACGACATCTCCATTCTCCAATAATGCAAACATCCAATACCATCCATATCACAAAACATGAAAACAGTGAGTTGTGTCAGTTGAATTAGGCTAGGATGAGAACGAATGGCAAACATTGACAAGTTTGAATATAATAATAAACTAAATTTTGGTACTTTAAGATAGGATTTTTTACCACACCCTTATTTTTTCATGCATCGTTGTTAGGTTAGAGTTGAAGGATGCCATCAAAATCCAACCATCTTCAACCATGACACACTAGTGGCTAAACATGATCTTGTTGTATAAGATTGTACATATTTGTTGTGGATGCTTCCACTACAAATAGTTATGCTTCCATTTTAGACATTGAAATGTAGATAGTTAAGATATATTCTCGTAACTTTATAGTTTCAGGGAACAATACATTAAATTAAAGTACGTATACTCACTAATAATTGATGACTTGTCAACCACGACCCTCTCCAATATTCCATAGTTTCTATTTCATCCAGTTACAATTTTCAGGAATCTTTTTTCAATCATGTGAATTTCATAATCAACAATGACGATCATAAAGAAAAAAATTCAAAATGGAATATGGTTTTAATACTAAGTAAGAATAGTTGTTACGATATTTCATCATCAGGAATGTTAAGTAAAATGAACATAATAACTGATTGAGGCAGGAGACAAATATATGTCTATGTTGAGGAAATTTCTTTCATATATGATTTGGAATGTAAACCAAGGCTCCTTCAGGTTGCAATCCATGCCTAGTAGACACATTACCTTGATTAGAATCAATGCCTGTCAAAAAATTAATGTTGGTTAAATCTGGATAATTTAACAGTAAATTTACGAGTTAATATTATTCCAAACACCAAAAAGAAAATTGTGTTCTACAAACCAGTCCCTGTGCAATTTGTTTCCTTGCATTCTTAATAGCTTTATCAAAATCAAATATAATTATCTTTGAAGATTTCAACCCAATATAACAATACCATCAATGTTGGTATAGAAGAATTAGAGTGAACACCTGCCTCCAGTTTGCAGGACATGCACAAGTTATAGAAGTACAATACTTGGTAAATCATCATCCACTGACAAGATATTGTGCAAATGAATATCCATTCTTAGTTTAAAACAACTAACCTGTCAGCTAGTGGTGGCATATAGTCGTAGATGCACTTCCCTAGAGATTAATGATGCATACTTTTCAACAATGTGACATAGAGAATCAACGGCTGATGTCCTTCCACCATGGCTCAATTTTACACCCTGTATACATCCACCTAAGATATACGACTTATTAACTTGATGATAGTTATAGGTAAAATGTAGTTTGATATGAAGGATCAAATAATTCTATATTTCAAATACAATCTCCATGATTTCACTTAATTATTGCAAACAAGGTATCCATCACAAAGTTAGTCAGAATTTGCTAGGTCTCCTAATCCTCCATTATGAGTAAGAAGATGAATCCCTTAATAAATTACAATCATTAACTATAAGGATGAATATTTTGGTGATTTGGTATTTGGCTAAACATAGACTGACAGCGGGGTGAAGATAGTTTGTCCTTCCCAACCTTACATTTTTCGTCACACGACTTTTTCCAACTAAATAGCTCATGATGTCGGAATACTACATGAAAATAAGAAGAATGATTTGAGCCTTTTTTCTTTTCATAAATTTTTTGTCCACCTAATTCACACATTATGTCTGTTCAATAACCCATATTAAAAGCCAAAACTCAACTATAGAAGGATTATTGTTAGAAAAGATTTCCATGTTACGTAGTGATTTTTACCACAGTGATGTTTCATTGGCACATAATCCATTTTTGCACCTTTGCCTAGTTTCTAACAAGCAGTCACATAATTGGATGGTCCACATATTACATTTGACAGATTGTGTTGAAAAACATCTGAGTTAAGGCTTTAAATTGGCATAATTATAAAGATATGTGGCTTTGAAAACATGTTCGCAATGATCGGGAATTAACCCATATGTTGTTAGTGTTGGGCTAGTGATGTTGATCAATCGTTTTCACTATACAATATCGAACCCAGGACATGGCTAGCATTTTGATTTACGTCGATGTTCCATACTCATATCCTCATATATGTCTCCATATTCAATCTTCGAGTTTTTTAATAGTTCATAATGGTTTGTCATTTTGTAATAAGAATCATTAGTAAAATTAGATAGATAGAAAGGACATAACAACAACCATTCTTTAATACCTATTAAATGGACCTAACTTACTCCCAAAAGTGCACTTAAGGGTGTAAGGTTTACCACATATTATAAATGGTTTTAATCCACACATCACAACCAATGTGAGATTCTCAACACACCCCCTCAGCTCAAATTTGGGCTGCATAGACTATTTCCGCCGGGACCAATCCATAAAGGTGTGTTATCCCATAGTAAGACTCTGATACCACGTTAAATGGGCCTAACTTACTTCCAAAAGTATACTCACGAGTGTAAAGTTTACCACATCTTATAAATGGTTTTAATCCACACATCACAAACAATGTGAGATTCTCAACAATACCATTGTGAAGTAAGGTATTGCTGTAACTCCAAAATTATTTCTATGTACTTTACTTTTCACATTTTTTGAACTTATTATAGAGTTCTTTAACAATGGGGGTAGTGGTGGATAAGTGTGATTCATCTTTGTTAATGTCATTAATAATGATGTTCATATTTGCATTTTTATAAGTCATGTGCGGAGATTCCTTAATTTTGATTCCTTGACCTATTGTATTATTATTGTCTTC
This sequence comes from Pinacopodium congolense, assembly GCA_028565735.1. Classification (NCBI taxonomy): domain Eukaryota; kingdom Viridiplantae; phylum Streptophyta; class Magnoliopsida; order Malpighiales; family Erythroxylaceae; genus Pinacopodium; species Pinacopodium congolense. Next base: position 13,978 of record JAOXYD010015422.1, read on the forward strand.
ATAGCCTTGTCATGAATCATCTTCTCCCACGATGCAACCTCCCCTGACGTGGTTGGGATGGAAACTATGGTAACTTGAATTATATGGATCCATTATGTAGCCACCTTCTTTTAAGTCATGGATGGAAAAATTGTACATTTATTGCAATGAAAATTCACTTAAAAAAATTATAGTATAAAATATATTAACAACCAACCTCCTTCATAGCATCCCTTATTTCATTGTTGATTCCCATTTTGGAAAGGAATGGTTTGCCTTGTATCATAGATTGCGAAGATTCATAACAAACCCTACGTTTCTATTAATTTCACATAGTAAGTGTTAATTTAATGTGATGGTAGTATTGAAACTAACCCAGTCAGATGTGCATATCTTAGATTTTACGAATCTAAAAGTAGTAACCATGTCGCTTTCAATCAAGTCGTTAATACAATCACTATCCTAGGCACTAATCTGAAGCTGGGTTGCCCACTTCATATCACAAGCAAGCAGTAGGTGGTCCAAGTACAAAATCTACAATTTTGTCAAATAAAAGCAATTACATTTCCATAGAGATATTTCATAGCCTTTGATTATTGGAAGCATATCATCATAAGCATTGAAATTTACGTTAACCATCAAAATGGCAATACATCCCCCCCATTTCATAAACCTCTCCCATTAAATCATGTACATTATGAAAACGTTGTGCTTGTTATCATAAATGGTTAATTAGGAATTTTCCCCAACTTAGATCCTCGCAATATTGCACATTAGTTACCACAATTATGAATTATGTACTAATCCCAACAATATGGCTTAGGCAAAGAAATTTTTTTTGACATTTTTCTTTTCTGTGTATGTGTATTTTTACTGTATGTATTTATAGTATATTAAGTATATTTACTTTAGCATGGTAACTTTCTATTTTACAACTTAGTTTATTTTT
>JAOXYD010015432.1:0-14904 GCA_028565735.1 Pinacopodium congolense
CTCAATGTTTGAAATTAATAATGAAAAGCATAATGTAGGGAAGGAGGGAAAGAAATACACCCGTATGATATATCCTTGAAGTACCATCAATGTATTGGAATTGACTTGCAGTAACTGAAATAAAGAAAAATAAAAACAACCCAAAAAAAGAGCCAAAAAAAGCTCCACTCATATAAATGTGAATAATCAGTACAAGAAGGAGTAACATATAGCACCAAAAGCTATCAGATCATACAAAAAAACAACAAAAAACCTATACTACGAGAGGGAAACCTATACTACTGAATTGAAACAACCGAAGAACAAAAAAACTGAAGCAACAAAAATAAATAACCAAACAAGCTAAACAGAAGGGTCATCGCCATCCCTATAACGTTGATAGTCCTCAAAGCTCCTCACACGAGTAGTCAAGTCATCAACTTGATGCTGAAGGCTTTCAAGCTGACGAGTCACATCCAAACGAAAGGTAGAGAACTCTGAACAAAACTCAGAAAGCTCAGAATAGATACGATGCTCCATGGAGATCAAATATTACATCATTGCAATATGAGGATCATCCGAAGCCGGTGGAGGAGGAGGAACTGAAGTAGCTGCAAGAGAAGGTGGGTAAGGAGGAATGACATTAGGAGTGGCCTTAGATGAAGCCTCACCCATCTCAACAGGAATTTCAGGCTGTATAGGATTATCATGTGGATGCTCTCCCTCTCGAAGTCTACACCAAATGCCTCCCTGATAAATGAAATGCCAAAGCTTGAGCACACTGGCATTGATTACATTTCTATCAGTATAGTCCTCTGACTCAACAACATCCAAAGGAATTCCAGCATCCCTAAAGATCCTCGTGAGCAAACAAGGGAAGCAGAAGTTCTTGCTGGGCCTCTTTAGCTTCACGACATCCTTCATCGACAGAATTATGAACCCAGCAAGTGGGATCCCCGATATGGTAGCCAAACCATGCATCATCTTGTATAAGAGGTAGACATCCACATGCCTCATCTCATTGAGCCCACTGGCTCGAGGAGCAACATTATGACTAATCATTCTAACTATAATCTGCTCCTGAGCTCCCAATGTAACAGTAATATAGCCCCTCGAATTCCTAGTTAGACCTAGGGAATCTCTAGCAGTAATAATAGAAAAAGAGGGGTCCGAAGAAATGGTATCCCCATGAAGTGGATCCCTACTCTCCTTGCTTTTGCAGGCATCAGAATTTCAGATTATGGTGTTTTATAGGTGACTTTGGCAGCTTTCTGGGAATGCTCTAGAGAACAGATGGCCATGAAACTTGGTGGAGAGGAAGCTCAAGATGTTAGGAAGCTCCAGTTCAAATTTCAGGTCAATCGGAGGTTCGGAAAGGAAGTTATGGCCGAAAGAGTGAAGGGTGTTCAGAGTTGTCAAGACCGGGTCACGATCGTGACAACACTGTTCATGACACCCTCAGTCACGATTGTGACCCACTCACGATCGTGACCCACTCACGATCGTGACAGCGGGTCAGGCGCAGGACGCTGTCAGGCGCGGGATTTTAAGCCCTTGACCCTCCTTTTGACCTATATAAGTGCTCTAAACCCTAAAAAAACGAAGAGTGTGTGCAGACAACACCCAAGAAGAGGCAAGGAAGAGGTTTTTGGTGGCTACACAAGGGAGGAAACTCAATCAACCTTGGAAATCATCAAGAAACATCAACACCCAGATTTTCCAGCATTCTAGAAGTGAAGAGAAGAGCTTCAAGGATTTATCTAGTTTATTCTTCACCCTCTTTACTACTTGTTTGTATGGGAAATATGATTGTTGATGGATTTATTGTTGTTATGAGTAGATAAATATTTTATAGGATTTGTTCTTGAACTATTTTGTGAAACTCTTGATTTATGATTCAATGAAAGGTTGTTTGTGATATGTATTGAGCTTATTCCCTGCAATAGACTGAGAGGGTGAGTAGGGTAGCCTTGCAATAGACCGAGAGGGTGAGTTAGGCTATTGTGTTGGGTAGTACAATGAGAGTTGGCTCCCAATAGACCTATACATATTCAGGTTTTTACAAGTAGTTGAAGAGAGATCTTGGCTATTTGTTAAAGATTACCTATAAGATTGCTTAACATCTAGTTGAATGGTTAGGAAAGGTTAGTAAGACTAGAGATAGCATAACTAATCCTAATCTATTTAGCTAGGGACAATTAATTGCACCTTGAGAGAGGGTAATTAAGCATTAGGAAGTCTTGGGTCGACACAATTGAATCATTAAGCAAGAGGGACACAAAATAGGGATAGAACAACTCCTAATCTTAAACCTTGGTTATCAAATTCTTACACTTCGTCTCAATTGGCTGTTATCATTAGTTTATTTTATTTTATTTTATTTTCCAGTTTTTCAATATTTGAATTTATTTCTTAAACAAAGTAAAACCCAAATTAAGTGGTGACTAAACTCAATCCTTGTGGGATCGATATCCGTTCTTTACTACAAGTTACGACCCGTATACTTGCGGTTTTGAGCGTAAAACTAGTTGTTCGATTTACTCTCAACAACAGTTAAGATTATAGTGAATCAAAACTCTCAAAATAAATCTTAAAAAACAATAATAACAACCTATTATGCAAGAAACACATTTAAAACACTTGGAAAAACACAATTATCAATTTCAGTTCCTGGAAGCCCATTTCAACACATCGATGGCCCTTCATGAACATATCATACAGTTGTACTTCTTTCCCTACTCTCCTACTATATGCTTTTTGATTATTAATTTAAACATTGAGGACAATGTTTCATTTAAGTTTGGGGAGGGATTTATCTGTTTATTTGTTTATCACTTGAGCATAGTTTGTTTGATACTAATTTGATTTATCCTCAATTTCATTGTAGTCTATAAATTGTGGAACAAATTTTTCGCTTTTGCTCCTTTTTATTATTCATGCTTTCATTTGAATTTAATTATTTTTGCAAATTGAAATGTTATCTGATCATTTTGACTATTAATGACTAAATGTCTTTAATTCATTTCATAATTTGGAAGGTAGATACCTGATGATATAAGGATATTCCACATATAAAATGCAACTTTCTGAGTCATTTTGTGACGTCTTTTAGGAAATTAAACTCATTCAAAGAAAAAGAACTAGAATTAACCCAAAAAAAAATTAAGAATAGTTACTTAATTAGTTAAATAATTAAGCAGAAATACTCCTCTGATTTCAAATTTTATGTATTTGTATATATAGAAAAAGAAAAATAAAAGGAAAGAAAAGAAAGAGAATAAAAATACATTTATATGAGATTTGAAATTATGAGTGGGATACAATAGTCAATTGAGTTACTGTGACACAGTTGAGTAACCGTGGGTTGTTCATGAAAAAATGTTCACCTTTGCATAAAAAGACTGAACTGACCTTTGAATTATTCTGCTTGTGAATTTAATTAATTTGGTGATTCATTCAACTTGAAAATGTCAAAAAGATGATGCATTAAACTTATTTAATTTCCTTTTAACTATGGAATTGATTTCTTGATTTAGGTTAACACTTGAAAAAGAATGAATTCAATTAAATGCATTTTTGAATTAATATGATTTATCAATATTATAACATTTCCATGCGCCAAAATTTTTAAAGGATCAAGAAAGCATTTTCAATAATTGTGATGTCAAATTCTGAATTATTTTTTCCCTATCTTTATATCTTATTATGAACTTGATGGTTAATTTATTTGCTTGAGGACAAGAAAATGCTTAAGTGTCGTGGAATTGTTAGGGGTCAAATTGATATAGTTTTAATGGTTAATTTGTTGAATTATGACCCCTAATTCAGTGCTTAATTTTTAAATTGATATCTTATTATGTTTAATTTGTAGAATGGAGCTTAATGATGAAGATTGGAGCAAAAAAATGAAGGACCTCTCTTGGTTTTGACCATAAATTGCTCCCACGTAGGGTGCCGTTATATGAAGAACGAGGGATCGTTTATGAAGCCAATGTTCGAGTACTAACGGCACCCTGAGAGGGTGCCATTGCTAGTGGCAGGGTGCTGTTACTCCTTGAGTCAACAATTTTAGCTCTATATTCTTTCAGAGTTCCATCGTTGGTGTGTTCCTAATTAATGCCAATGTCTGTTAGCATATGGTTGGAGCTCTCTAAGTCCTAAAAGTATCCAAAAATATACAAGAATTACAGAGAGAGATCAGAGATTAGATCTGCCTTTGATAGAGAGTCTTCTTCTCTCACATTTCTAGCTTTTCCTTAGTTCTAATCTTAAAACACTTAGTTCTTCGTATTGTGTACTGTTTTCTGAGTTTCTAAACGTTGGAACTTATTGTTAAGATTTATATATGGGTCTAGGAATCATTTAAGGGAGTTTCTAAAATCAAATTATATTTCATTTAGTTCCATTTTTTGGATTAATCAAGGTTTTTCTTCTTATGCTCACATCTTTGAATATTCTTGATTTTTCTACAAGATCTTGATGAAATAAAGCTTAGATGGAGTTAAGATTTAAGTTTCGAGTTCAAGGAACATCCAAAAGTCTTTATGGGATTTGTTGTAACATCTAAACTATATTTTTATGCTCATAATTTCATATTTATCAAAGTATATTGTATAAATTGCATATCTTTTATGTTTTGATACAAATATATGGCTAATTATTTCTATTGCTATGGATTGATGTTTTGATGAATTGAAAGAGTTTTAATCCATGTTTGAATGTCTGTATTTTGCTTGTTGAAGGTCAGAAAGAACCAATTTTAAGCTAGTCACTTAAGATTAGTGTCCAAGATAGTTTAAGCATGAGAAATCATCATAATATTTTTGAAAAATCAATAAACAACACGAATTAATACTTGCATGACCAAACCTAGATTTTTTATGAAAGTTAGAGTTATGGGATTAATTTTCCAGAATTCACCTTCTTGAAATTAAAGCCCATTTACTTGATTTTGAAGCATAACCAAAACTAAACTTTAGAAAAGATTAAATGGAGAAAAAGCAAAGTCTTAACCATAGCTTTGTTTTGATTTTGTGAAGGAATTTAATAATATTTAAATCTATTTTACAGCTTAATTAAATCATAAATCATCTAATCCATAGCTAATTTACACATTTGGTAATTTTCATAATTTTTCAGATGCAATTAAAAATCATTTTTGGAACGTTTAAGCCAAGATAGTCTAGTTTAAGTAATTTTCCAATTTTTAATCAAATTTCCTAGACTTTGCCTAAATAATTGAATTATGATCAACCTAGTAATTAAGTGACAATTTCCCTGTGGGTTCGACATTCGGAGTGTGAAAAATTACTCCATTTTATTACTTTTGCGATAGGTGCACTTGCCTTTATTCCGTTGGTTTTTAAAGTAAAATCATTTCAAAATCATCCAAAGTCTTAAAGTCACTTAACCAATGCAACAAAAAGCAAAGTTTTATGTGTGGGGAAGTTGATAGTTGTGCATTTTTATAAGTTTTTCTAAGTTTTTGGCATGTGTTTCTTGCATGATAGGTTGATATTATTGTGTTTTAAGACTTATTTTGTGTGTTTATATTTTGCATGGTCATTGTTGTTGTTTCTTTTATGTTAGGTGATAATTTAGGGTAAGAATTGATTAATTTGATGCATGTACTTAATCTAGGAACAATTTTGAAGAAGCTTATAATGAATTAGAGTTATAAGAAAGTAAAAAAAAAAAGAAAATCAAATAAGAAAAAAATGATGGAGTAAAGAAGCATAGACAGAGAGCAAAACAATAGATGAAGAAGGGCTAAATAAATATGAAATACAATTATTACAAGGCAATCCAATTAAAAGATTATTATATGAATCTGTTTCTGGAAGTTCTACTCAAGTGACTCTTTTGACAAAGTCTTCTCTCCACCTTGGACCAGGACTAAGGAATGAAGCCCTTTGACCAAGTATATAGAAGAGCAAAAACGTACAAAATGAAATGAAGAAAAGAGCCGAATAAGAAAAAATTGAACCCTAGGTATAAAAGAAAAAAGAAAAAAGCATATATGTAACACACAGGAGGCTAGGAGAAACACAGTTGGCCACCATTTTTAGAGAACACACATTCGCCCAACCATTATTCCTCCAAGTTAACAGCAAACTTTATATTGGAGAGATTCGGCACTTAAGCATCACAAGCTTCACTAATCCTCTATTTTTCCATATTTCTAGTTATAAAAAGGAATACAACTGTCATTATATTTATTTTATTTTTTTCCCATAAAGTTTTTTATTTTAGAGAATATGGATATGGATGAACTATGAGTGGCTAAAATTATTTTAGGGTTTGTTTTTTGAATTATTTGTGACCCCTTGTGCATTGATTTAATGTGATAAATATTTGTGTTGTCTATTGAGTTTAAACCCTACAACAAATTGAGAGAGTGAGTTGGGTAATCCCTATTAAATGTAAAACTAGAGTTGGTATTTCTAGACCTATAGATAACAAGTTATTGATTTATTAGGAAGATATTTTGATAGATTGATATACTACCTGTAGGATAGCTTAATATCTAGTTAAATGTTTAGGAAAGGCTTTTCAAATCGACAGGTCTCAAATTTACTCCAAATTTATTTAACTAGTGACATTTAGTCACACCTTAAGAAAGTGTAGCTAAAATATTAGGAAATCATAGGCCAAATAGAAACTGAATCAAACAAACAAGTGAGGAACAAATAAGGATAACGATAAGTCCTAGAATTTAATTTTGATTTCTCCAAGTTTTAGTTGACAACTTTTTTGGCTTTAGTTGCATTATTTGCTTTATTTTAGTTTGTTTTAGTTCTATTTATCCTTTTAAATTAGCTTGAATAACTTTCTTAAAAAACGCACAACTTGAAATAAGTGGTGCCTAAGCACATATCTTGTGGGATCAATATTCGCTTTTTAGTACAAGTAACGATACATATACTTGCGATTTCTAGTGTAAAACTAGTAGTTTGTTTTATAATTAACAAATGAAACCCAATTAAATTAATAAGGTAAAAGTAAGATAATAAGGATAGAATAATCCCTAAGTCTTTGTCATTGAGTATACTGATTATTTTGCTTTATTATATAGTTTAATTTATTTAATTTGTTAGTTTATTTTAATTTTCAATTTCTATAATTTTGGTTTACCTTAAAAAAGTGCAATTTAGATTGTTATATGTCTATTTTCGGTGTTGTTGTCGATGGTTGTGATTTTAGCATCTTAATCAATTTGGATTCTTTTAATTTAAGTATTTTTGCCACTTTTCTTATGTGATCGCAAGTGCATGAACTTGAGAGTGACTAGGAGTTCAAGCAAGTTGGAGGATGCTAAAATTTTAGACATTACCAAGAACAAAAGAGAACTAAAAAAGGTGAAGCACCAAGAAGCTATTGGAAGAACAATGGTTAAGGAAAGGAATCCAGGTGAGCATGAAAGAACTTTCATCGACTTCATGAGGCCTGGTTTCAATGTCAATTTACAGGGTATTACGAGACCCCCAGTACCAGCCAATAATTTTGAGATTAAGTTGGCATTATTAAACATGTTGCATGAGAACGTTCAATTATATGGTTTGGCCAATGAAAATCTAAATGTCCATATAACTAATTTCTTAGAAATTTGTGATACATTAAGATATAATGTCTTATCAGAGGACACTGTGAAGATGAGGCTATTCCTATTTACCTTAAAGGACCAATCCAAGACTTGCTGAAATCCACCTTTTGTTCTCATAATCAAATTCTGAGTATGATATATTTATAAAGGCAGTATTTAGATCCACGTTATATTAAAGGACCAAGCCAAGACTTGCTTAAATCCACCTTATATTTAGATCCACCTTTTGTTCTCATTTGTTCAAGGGCATGATGAATATGAAGAGAGTGATATATTTCTTGTTTCAAATGAGTGGATGATTTAATTTTTGGTTATGGAATGATTATTTAATGATCTAAACATGTGCTAAACTTGTTTACATGCATGATTAAAGGTTGTTCTTTACTTAAATGAAGAGAATAAGGTTTGTTTCAAACTAAACACTTAGGATAAAGATAAGAAACAACTTAGGATTAGAGAAATCTACCTGTTTTGCTAGACGAATCGTTAAGTAACCTAATTTAAATCATTGAATGACTAAAAATTAGTTCATCTTGAGGGTTATAATATCAAAATTTGAATTTCTAGCTTAAGCTTCCTAGACTTCATGCTTGATGCTTAAAGATTGATGCATGACCAAACTTCATTTTAAACAATTAGAGAAAAAGCTATGCCTTAACCATATCATGGCTTTGATTTAGAGAAGTTACCCTAGGAAAAGTCTTTCAATCCATAATTAATTCATTTAGATCATTAACAACCAATTCCATAAACCCATTTATCAATTAGGAAATCCTTTTTATTCCAACTAAGTTTTTCTACATAACTTGCCATTTTAATTTCATATGATAATTTTAGTTCTTAATTTCATTTGAATTGGAATTTTTAGATAATTGTGACCTAAAATTGACCTAGTACTTGTAATTTAGTAGATCTTTATAGAATGATAAGTTGGATTAAAATATTTCCATATACTACATGTGATTGGTGAACTTGCCATCAATTCTAGTTTAAAATTGTGAAAGAAAGAAAATTGAACTGTGATTGTTGAATTTAGAAATAAAAATTAAAATTTAACCTTAATAGAAAAACTACAACAAAAAGCTTTTGGCATCGTTTCTAGGGATTAACACCAACATAATTGGAATATTAGGACAATTCAGAGAAGATTAGTCTAGAACTTTTTATATTGTTTAAAGTGTTTAAACTTACTTTGATTGAATTATTTTGTTGGTGTTTTGTGAATTTTATTTTATTTACTGGTTTGTTTTAATTTTCTTGTTTGTTTTAAGTTTGTAAGCATATTTGGGGACTAAAAACTCAAGAAGTTAGAATTTGATATGGATCTTGAAATAACCCTTCAAATGGAAAAGAAAGAAATTCGAACAAGCACTTCAAAAACTGTAGGAGTAGAGACTGAAATTGAACAATCTTTGACATGGATCCACTTGAACAAATAGCTAATAAATCTTAGGAAGGTGCTAGACCATTAACTATGATAAATTTAACTATACGAAATAGAGGTCAACCTATGGCTATCATTGTGCAGTCTAGGGTCAATGCGAATAGTTTTGAAATATCTCATGGTATCATTTTTGTGGTATAAGGTTCCCAATTTGGTGGTATTACCTCAAAAGATCATAATGAACATATAAAAAATTATCTTGACATTTGTGTTCTTTTTAGGAATAATGGAGTATTTGAAGATGTAGTTAGACTTAAATTGTTTCTATTTTCCCTTAAAGACAAGGCTAGAGCATGGCTAAACACTCATCCACCTGGTTCCATTTCTATATGGGACAAATTAATGAAACTATTTGTATCTAAATTTTTCCTGCATGTAAAAATTGTAAAACTAAAATTTTAAAATGGTTTATTTGTGCAATATGAAAATGAAAGTTTGAATGAGGCATGGGAAAGGCATAGGGAATTATTATTAGTCAAAATCATGGTTGTAACATTTGGGAACCAGTGAGAATTTTCTACACAAGCCTCACACCCTGTACTCTTTGCATTGTAGATGCTGCAGCTAAAGGAATTTTCATGCATAAAACTCTTGAAGAAGCTTATAAATTGATAGAAGAGATGGCAATAAATAATTTTCAATATAATTCATAATGTCATCTAAGAAAGCCACATGGGGTGCATGGAATAAATGATATAGTTACTCTTGTAGCCTAAATGGATATATTAAACAAGATATTGGTTAATTTGGTAAGTGAAGTTGGAAGTAGTGGTTTTAAAAACCAAGTATATTTTGAGCATTGTGGTGGTTTCTCCCATATTTTTGTAGATTGCCAAGTAGGTAGTCTTTTCACCAGAGAGCTCGATCAATCCCAAAATATGAGTAATAATAGGTAAGAGAATGATCCCAATTCTAATGCCTACAATCCTGGATGGAGAAACCACCTAATGTTTACTGGGCCAGACAACTAAAACACCTACAAAGTTCCTGCTTAATCACAAAGAGCTCACCACTAAATGTTAGAATAAACCTACCACCACATATGAAATTAAGCTTAGAAGAGTGAATGTTAAAATTTATTCAGGGTAATGACTCTAGTTTGCAAATTTATAAAGCAACAATTAAAAATTTGGAGACTTAAGTTGGCCAAATTACTCAAGTATTGCAAAAGCGGCTTCTTGGTAAGTTACTTACCATAATAGAAGCCAATATTAGGGAGCATACTAAGGCTATTACCTTAAAAGTGGGAAAGAAGTGGAGAGTAGGTAAGTCAATAAGGAGAAAGAAGTAGAAATAGAAAAAAAAAGATGAAACAGTGGTGGAAGTAGTAAAGAGGAAAGAAAAAGGTAAGGAAATTGATATTGAAATTAAGGAGCACTTTAAACATTGAATTCCTCCCCCTAAGAAATTAATGAATGCAAAGTTAGAAAAGAAATTTGGGAGATTTTTAGAGATGTTTAAGAAATTACTTATTAACACCACATTTGATGAGGCCAAAGGACAAATTCCAAACTATGACAACTTTCTTAAGGACATTTTGTCAAAGAAATGAAAATTAGAGGACTATAAAACTGTTAAGTTAAATGAAGAGTTTTCATCAATTCTCTTGAAGAAATTGCTCCTGAGCTTAAGGATATTAGTAGCTTTGCCATTCTTTGTGCAATAGGTTATTTACATATAGGGAAGGCACTTATGGATCTTGGAGCCAGTAGCAATTTCATGTCTTTCTCTATCTTTAAGAAACTGGGATTAGATGAACTAAAAACTACAACAGTTTCACTAGATTGGTAATGAAACTACTGCTTATCATTCGATTGCTTATTGACGAGGGATCATTGAGGATGTTATAGTTAAAGTTGATAACTTAATTTAACCCATGGAATTTTTGGTGCTTGACATGAAAGAAGATTATAAGGTGCCTATTATTCTTGGACAACCATTTATAGCTATTGCAAGGGAATTAATTGATGTGAATGGTGGAAAGTTAATTTTGAGATTCTTGGATGAAGAAGTTGAGTTTGATATGTTTAATATAATTCAGCACCTGATGGCTAATCAATGTTGCAATTTTATAGGAATTTAGAACTTAGAAGGCGACCCTTCTATTGTGTTATGTTATAATCCTTTGTAAAAAGTGTTGACTCATTGTTAGTCATTTGATTTAAATGAAGAAGAGCCAAGTGAGAGTTTTAACAACATTAGAAGTAAGAAAGGTATCCTCTAGTGGGCATCCTCTTAAGAAATTTGAATCTTTAGATAGGCTTTTGAAGCCTCTACCTAAGCCGTCAATTGAGGAGCCACCTGAATTGGAACTCAAACCTCTTCCTGCTCATCTCAAGTTTGTGTTTCTGAGTCCTCCATCATAGCTACCTATTATAATTTCATTATCTTTTATAGAAAGTATATAGGAAAGTTTGTGGAGAGATTTTAGGGGTAAATTTTATAGTGTTTTTTGATGTTATTAGTTTTATATTTAGCCTTATTTTAGTGCTTAATTGTTTAATTAACGTTTAGAAATGCTTAATTTGTAAGTTGATGTTAATAATGGGAGAAATGTGAAAAAAAATCAAAGGACACAAATCTGGACCATTAATGGCACCCTGCATAGCCCACCAACAATGGATCATAAAACGTCATTGAAGAAGTAAGAAATTATATACTAATGGCGGGCTGTTCATCCTATAACGGCGTCATTGTAGTTCGGTGTATACCACCATTGAGGAAGGCAGATACGTTTTCCAGCAAATTCTTCAACATTTGCAACTTGTCTTCTTCCTCCACTTGTAGTCAAACCTTCATTATATAAAGAGCACCTCTCTGTACATTCTACGCATCAGATTTAGGATCAAAACACGTTCTCTTTCTTTAGTTTTTAGATTAAAGTATTTTTTATGTTGTTTTTCTTCTTAATTTGTTTTAATTTGAGATTTTTAGGTTGTTTTAAGTTCCAGAAGTTGTAATCACGTAGTTAAGAGTTAGAATACGATATGGGGATGTGATTTAGTTCATTCTGAAATCTTAATTTCGTGTATTAATGTTGTTATTTTGAATTAATCAAAGTATTGTTACTTAAGTTATATTTATTATGCTCTTTGATTAATTTGTTTTAAAGCTTAATTTCGGTTATGTTATCACGTTGAATCTATTTATGGATGATTAATTATGTTATTTTATGATTAGTCCAGGATGAGAGAATTAATCTTTGCTTACTGAATGCTTAGTGCTTGTCTTGAATTGATCACTTAGGATATTTTCATTAGATAGTCTAGGATCCGATAGTTTCTACTTAGATTATTAGAAAATTCAATAAACAATGTCGTTGAAATCAATGAACTAGCCAAATATTGGTTGATCATGAGGGTGCTAGTCTTAAATTATGATGATTTAGGACTAGAATTCATAAACTTTAAGCCTATTACCTAAATCTAAGGCATAACTAATCCCCATGATAGGACTAGTAGAGATAAGTCAGTGTTTTAACTATAGTGCTACTTTGATTTTGAGAAGACCCTAGATTAAGCATCATTGATCCATCAATTAAATCATCCACCATAAAAGCTTAATAGAATAATTTAGGAAAAGCAATTTGTAGCACTTTTACAATTTATTGGAATTTTTCTAGACTTTTAGATTAGCTTTAAGTTATTTATTTTCTTAAATCATAAAGCTGAGTTTTCTCTAGATAATTGTAATCCGATTGACCTAGTACTTACATCAGATAAACTTCCTCATGGGATTGAAACTCGAAGTCTTAAATATACTCTACTTTATTACTTGATTTAACCGGTATGCTTGCCAAAAAATTGGTCTTGAATTAATTGTGAAATTGTGCATTGAAAGATAGATTAAATTTAGCTAATTTTGTATGTAACCAAACAAAATCAATTATTTAGCGCCATTTCCAGGGAAATGAATTGTAATATTAGGAATATATAAGTGTCAGTTATTCTAAATAATTGTTATCTTATTTGTTTGATGTTTTTATTAGTAATTTCTTTATTTCTTTTGTTTTATTGTTATATTTGTTTGTATAGAGAGTGATCTTTTGGTGACTTCTTTTAGTCATCGAGAAGATGTGGAGGCAATAAGACCATTGGTATGAGCCTGAAGTTAAAGCTGAATGGGGCAATAATTGGACAAATCATTTTGAATCAATTGATGGTACCTATACTCCTGAGACAAATGATTACCATGATTACTCTTGGCTCAATCCATCTTGTTTTGACCAACCTTCACCCATTTTTGATCAATAGCATTCTAAGTTCTTAGATGAGGAATACACCTCTAGTTGGATGGATCATTCAGATTATTCTTCACTTTCTAAGGTTGCCTTTGAAAACTCTTTAACCAATGAACCTTAGCCCTAGCATGATTTAAGAACCTTGAAGAAAATTTTAGCATCAGTTAGGGAACTTGATCGTGTAGAGTCAAATGAGTTAACAGATAGTGGTGAGCCTATACTAGCTTTACCTGATATTGAGATGGAAGCTGTTGAATTTGAAAGTGATAATTAGGCTATTGAGTGCATAACTGATAATTTATTTCGTGAGGAGCCTACAATTGAATTAGGTGAACATTTTGTGTAAATTAAGGGTTTGAAGGAGTCCAAGGTACCTTTTGAGAATATAGATTTCTTAGGTGTTACAACTTTTGATTCGAGAGAGGAAGTTGTATGCCTTGCATTTTTACCAGGATGCTTTGTTCAAAGTAGTATTTTTGAACTCAGGACCCTTCTCATTAGTATAGAAACTTTTCCAAAATTAGTTTGTCATTATAATAAGGATAAGGATGAGAAGTTAGGTGCTGGACTTAAACACCCAAGAGGGGGGTGAATTGGGTGTTTAAAAATTCTTACGGAAGTAAAACAATTTAAACATCTTAGGCTAATTTTAATTATATGCAATCTCTAAACCAAAATTCAACCCAAAATAGAATTCCAACTTTATGCCAATATTAAAAAAATTCAAGCACTGATAAAATAAACACAATGCACAAATATAAAAGAGATAAGGGAAGAGATGAATACTAAGATTTATAGAGGATCACCTACCCTAAAGATAGACTACGTCCTCTCTCCGAATACTTATTGGAAATTTACTAGCAACTAATCTTACTTTAATTGGGTGAAAAGTAACCTTTACAACAATCTTGGTTAAAGGCCAAGAGGAACCTTTACCAATCTTGATTCAAGGCTAAGAGAAACCTTTACCAATCCCTATTCCAGTCCAAGAGGAACATATCACAATCTTGATTCAAGGTCAAGAGGAACCTTTTCAATAATCTTGAATTCTAAGGTCAAGAGGAACTTATCACAATCTTACTTAAATGAGTGAAGAGTAGCCTGTACAACACAATGAAATTATACAATTTTTGTCCCTCATGGACAGCCCCTAAACCTAGCTCCCTTGAGTTTCAACACAAGCTTATATAGCTTCTTGAACGTTGATAAAAATTCAATACAAGATAAGGGCTCAAATGCAACTAATGTAATATGGAATGTTAGATGCACAATTAAGGCCTAAACTAATCCAATTCACAAATAAGGATTAACACAATCCAAATCTTCTTTATCTTAGGTGAAGAGAAACCTACAAAAACTATTTTAAAGGCAAAGAATTCTATAAATCAATCAAAGTCAATCCCCCAAATTAAGTCACCAAAGCACACCTTCGATGGTATTTTTCTAATGCCCAATCAATAAATTCAATTCTAAAAAATCTGTAGACAAACCATAATTATTACAAGCCTCCTAATACTTTAATAGATCCTAAAAATTTAATTAAATCAACAAAAACGTGATTAAACTATCATATAATCAAATTAAACAATCGAACATGCAATCTGTCTAAAATATGCAGTCTTAACAATTCAGCCAATA
>JAOXYD010015442.1:0-14904 GCA_028565735.1 Pinacopodium congolense
TTAGGAAATACCAAGTGAGAGGACTAATAAACATGCATTGTATTCAACATAGCTTTAATAAGCAACAACCTACTTGCATAGGACAAAGCTTTATATTGCCAGTAATTCACTCTTTGCCTAATCCTTTCTATGAGGGGGAGATACTCCTTGTACAATAGCTTCTTATGTGAAATGGATACCCCTTAGATAAGTAAAAGGAAGCTCTTTTACTGACAATCCCATCAGGTTTGTAATCCAGGAAGACATATTCCTAGCAGCCTCTGATTGAAAGACACAACTCTTAGTAACATTCATAACCAACCCAGACATCCTCCCAAAACACCTTAGAGCCATCATCATAATCATTATAGAAGAAGAGTCAGGAATCGAGAATAATAAAATGTCATTCGTAAAGGAAAGGTTATGGATCTTAAGCTTTTTGCATTTATTATAGAACTTAAACTTCCTGTCTAGGCTTATAAAGTGGTTTAGGAGCCTAGTAAACACCTATATCACAATTATAAACAAGTAAGGGGACAGAGACTCACCTTGACGAATCCCTTTTGCTAAAAAAAACAAAAAAAAACCCAGTAGGCTCTCCATTTACTAGAACATTATAAGAGATTGTAGTAATACATTGCTCAATCCATTGAATAAACTTTGGAGGAAAACCTAAAGCTCTCATAGCATTAAGTAGAAAACCCCAATCCATCGAGTCATAGATTTTATGAAATTAACCTTAATAGCACAACCTTTGAAGGACCTCTCTTTATCATAATTATTGAAAAGCTCTTGGGCTATAAAAATATTGTTCCCTATACTTCTCCCTCGTAATAAAGTACCCTGAGTTTGAGAAATTAGAGAAGATAAGGCCTCCTGGAGTCTCCCCACCAGAAGGTTTGCAATAACTTTATACATAGTATT
This sequence comes from Pinacopodium congolense, assembly GCA_028565735.1. Taxonomy (NCBI): domain Eukaryota; kingdom Viridiplantae; phylum Streptophyta; class Magnoliopsida; order Malpighiales; family Erythroxylaceae; genus Pinacopodium; species Pinacopodium congolense. The sequence goes on from JAOXYD010015442.1 coordinate 904, forward strand.
AGCATATGAGATTAGTCTAAAGTCCTGAAGGAAGCTAGGATTCTGAATTTTGGGGATTAAAGTTATTAAAGTTTTGTTTAGCACTCTCAACATACATCCATTATGAAAGAACTCATAAACTGCATTAGTTATAATGACCTTAGTCTTCTACCATGTCTTATGGAAAAACATCCCATTAAAACCATCAGGCCCATGAGCCTTGTTAGGATGAATGGAGAACATTGATCCCTCTATCTCCACATCTATAAAAGGCTGAGTTAATCTCCCAGCCTCCTTATCTGACAATCCCCTATGAGTAAATGATTGCAGAATTTGATCAAACCTACTAACTTGAGCACATGTACCTAAAGTTTGATTGAATAATCAAAATCAAGCTTCATCATACCCTATTGGGAATAAACCTCTTCCCTATTATCATCCTTCAAACTCAAAATTCTATTTGCATTTCTCTTAGTGAGGATGGAATGGTGAAAAAAAAGTAGAGTTCATATTCCCCTGTTCTATCCACCGAATCCTCGAACATTGATGGAGTAGAGAGCAATGAATTCTAATTGCCTAGACATACTTTTCCAAAACCCTCTTCTCCTCAATCTGAAAATTTGGATTAGAAGGGTTTAGATACACTAGATCTTGCACCTTCTCAAGGTTTGACTTCTCCTCAGTAATAGCAAGTTGAGTGTTAGGGTATCATTGTAGCTTAAACCTCTTCAATTGGGCCTTGACATCCTAATTTCTGAACACAAAAAAACAAATGAAAACCTCAAATAGGCACAACCAAACCTTTAGAGATAGCTTCCTCAAAACCAGGATCCGAAATCAGAAATTTTTAAACCTAAACAAGAAATTCATTTTGACTTCCACACTTAGCCTGCTAATACAAATAGGAGTGTGATCAGAAAACCTTTAATTAGAGAAATGGCCATAGCTTTCTGCAAAAGAACCTAACCATCTATAATTTACCACAGCTTTATCAAGTTTTTTTTTTGATGAACCCCCCTTCCTTGTTGCTTATTACTCCATGTTAACAGGTGACCATTTATATTTAGATCCTCTACCCCAATATTAGACACACATTGACTAAAATCATCAGTAAAATTCCTTAACGAAGTATTACCCTCTGCTTCTAAGGGAGTTAGAGTATAATTAAAATCCCCAATTAATAGCCACGTGTCCACTATCCCAGCTTGGATTTCTTCAAGCTTCCTCCAAAGACTTGCCCTTTGGAACATGAAATTAGAGGCATACACCACTGTCACCTGAATGGTAATCTGATGCTAGAAAAGGAAAAGATCTAAATGCATATACTTATAAAAAAAAGTGAAAACTATTAACCTGAATCTTCATAAGGTCCAAAGTTAATATAATCCTCCATAAAAGTGAGTATAATAATTAGTAAGAATGGTCCACCTAGACTCCAAGAACTTAGTCTTACTTAGATTTTCCTTCTACATCTTAGTTTCCAAGAGACAAAATATCATAGGCTTTATTTCTTTAATATAATCCCACAAAATCATTTATTTATTAAGGTCGTTTATACCCCTTACATTCCAACAAAGAATGCCTATTAAACAAGGGAGGAAGATAGTTGCGCACTACTCAAGGGTTTCTACCTTGATCTTCTCCTGCCCTTCGACTAGCCCTTCATCTGCACACCTTTACCGCTCCTAATAAGGTCCTAATCAGAAACTTCCCTTTCTAGTCCCCCATCCTACTTCCTTAGGGAAGCACTGAATTCAGAATTAGTACTGCCTTGGTCATCATCTACTTGAGCAACATAGTAATGGGTGAAATTGTTAGAAAACTTTAGCTGTGATCCTCCATTAGGATTAGTAACCTCCTCCTTAAGATGTATTCCCACACCTAACTCCTTGGAAGATAACATATTAGTATTATTAATACTAGAGACAAAGTTGGGCTCACAGGACTCCTTCTCCTAGACCACATCCCCCTTGGATTTCCTTCCCCACACCAGGTTCCACAATATTCTTGATTTCCTTTACCACCTTTTCAAAAACCTCCTGCTCACCCTCTATAATCACTTCCTTTGTATCCCGTACCCTATCCTCAGCACTTCCTGGTCTCTGTGTAGGGGACTCCTTTATCCTATTCAAGGTTAGCTTATCGTTATCCAGATCCCTCATACTTGATACCCACTGAATCACCAAAGTAAGTTGCTTATTCTGGTCCATCCACTGCTCCCCATCCACTTCCACTCTCCCTTTCTCTTTCTGCAGCCTCATTAGCTCTATGAAACCACATGTCTGGAACTTCCTCCCAGTAGCTTGCCAAGTTTCCTTTTTAGTTTGGGCAGTCAGCCTTCACTGATATGAAATCTTCACCTCATCTAAAAATGGATCCTTATCAGCACTCAAGATTAAAAGAGGGATAGAATCAGGTAGCGATTTCACTAGCCACACAGTAACACAGACCCTAATATATCCCGCTCTCCTTATAGCGGCATTCACCTCATCCATTCTAGTGGGGTTCCTAACATAGCTAGCTAATTTACTTAGCCTTTTTGTTTTCTAGTAATCTAAAAATATGTCATGAAAATTAATCAATATTGAAATATGTTTGGATTTGATCTCCTAAGGTCTTACCCTTAGACTCCATTTTCGAAAGAACACTAGCATAATATTAAAATGTCAAGGGCCATTATCTAGAATTTTTTTGATTCCGACTAGCTAAATTAAACTTGAAGAGGAACAACCCTCCTTCAGTGAGGAGCACATCCACTAGCCCATACTCCTTCCATTCCTTTATATCCCACACGAATAGAGGAGGGAAAGCTGGCCTCTTATCGAGAAGAATCATATCATAATAGAAGCCTATTTTGTCACCGCCTCTTGAAGCTCCTCCTTTGATAGCACAACAATGGCCTACCATGAAATCATCTCTGGAGGATAGTAATGTAACTCAGTTTTTGGGGAAGTATCATTCACAACCTGCTTCCAAGTCTTAGCCAAACAGCAACCATGATACAGTTTCAGTGGAGCAGGGGCTCCTCCCTGCAGAGGGGGAAAAGGATCCAGATCTTCAGTAAGGTGAGATGCGGATCCCTCGCCAAAACTAGCAGCATGGCCCTCCATAGGACTAGATCACATAGACTAAGACATGAGCATGTCAGATCTCCGAGTAAAAACCTTGCTACAATGTCTCAAATCTTAAATGAGAGTTTTTTTAATTGTTAAAATGACGTTCAAACGCTTCTGGTGGAGAACTTCTTTTGCTCGGGGTAAGGGTGAGATGTTAACATCTTGAAGAAAGTCTTTCAATTATTGTTAAAAATCATAATTGGATGATTCATCTTAGATGCTTAAGGTTTGCACATTTTTTTTAGATTAATAGAAAAATGTATCTTAAATTTTTTTAAAGGAAAATTTGATATGGTTGATGATTTTGTATTGTTAAACCATAAAAATAAAATTTACAAAATGTTAAATTTAGGTTGATTCTTGATAATTTTGATGAGTAAAATACGATATTTATCCTATAAAATATGGAAAAACTTGATTTATGTTATCTCATAAATTTTTTGTAAGGCATAAATTTAGAAGGAGCTTAAGTGTGTTTGAGATTGAATCTAATTTGGTTGATGATTTGTTTATGATTAGATAAGAGAAAATTTTTGAGTAGTCTGAGTTCTAATAAACTTTGATAATTTCTTGCATTGTGTTGTTTTTAAAAAAGGGGGAGAGTAGAAAGTGATACTAAAGTATCCTATAAAAGGTCTTTTTCATATTGAATGATGCCTATAAAATATGATTTTTTTAAGCTTGTAACCCCCTTCATATTTACTATCGCTTAATATGTGAATTTAAATTTTTTGGAATATGATAAGGCATGAATTTAGGTGGAGTATGAAAAATCAAAATTTTATAATATTTTAGTTTGTAATATTGGAGCTTGTGATGTTTAAGTTACTAAGGTTAAAGTTTGTTAACTTAAATTTGAGTTTATTAAAGTTATTGCTAAATTATGGTTAATTTGGGGGGAGTTAGGAAACCTTAATGTTTACTAAGTTTTTATAATCAATGTTGAGTTTTTTAAGCAATTAGGATATATATTTATGATATTGCATGTTATTCTTATGTTGCTTTTGGTATTGAATAAAGATGGAGCATTTTTTATTAATGGTTAAGTGGTATTGTTGTGATATTAATGTCTTATAATTGGTGTTGATGATATTGATGAATTTAGGGTATTCGAGATATATATTTGATGATATGATATAAAAAGGGAGAAAATTCTAAGTAGCATTAAAAAATGTTGATTAGTATTAGAGCAATATGTTTTTGAGAATGTGACCTTTTTTATAATTCCTAAAAAGGAGAGAAAGTATGTGATATTAGTTTAAGGAGGAGCAAATGGCTTGATGTGTATGCGTTTTAGTTGTTATGTTTTTCCTAACATCACATGATTTTGTCATCATAAAAAAGGAAGATATTATTGAATTAAAGGTGGTTTTACCTGTATTTTGATGATGACAAAGTATTACTACTGATATGTTTATTATGCTTGATGTGATAAAAAGATAGGTTCAAAGATAAATATTGTGCTTGAGGATAAAAAATGTGGAGAAATATGATTTGGAACCTAAGTTGAAATAGTAGAGCAAAATGGTAATGGACAAAGATCAAGTTGATGGAAATAGGAGTATTGGAGCAAAAGTGATGTTTACGTGAAGATTAAGTTAATGGATGAAAGATCAAGCTCTAAGATAGAAAAAAATGAATGAGTTATATTTTTAGGATAAGTCTTATCTTGATCTTTCTATCTTATAAAAGGGCTCACATCATGTATTTGACATTCATGGTTAATGATCATGCATATAAGACATATAATTAAAAGAAATTATGCTTGATTAGTTCAAAAAGATCCTTTTGATACACTAAAATTATTTTAGGAGCTAGTTTAATGTGAGTGTGTTAAATAATGTGTGAAATAAAGTATTTAAAGAAAGTTTTGAAGTTAGATTAAGTGAACGTGATAAAACCTACGTGAAAAAGAGGTTAAGTTATGTGTATATGCTAGAATGGTTGAATTTTTTAAAAGTTAGTATGTACGAAGACCAGTTGACCAATGGTGCTTGGTTAGTCAACTAGTATGCTGAACTTTAGGAGATTGATCCCTTCCTAAGTCGTGCTTTCATGTTTCATAGAACACAGCTTTCCCTATATACACATTTTATTATATAGGTTTCAACGACTAGTTTAATACATAAAAATGTATTAAATGAATAATAATGTTATAAAATGGTCACAACATGAATAATTAGGTCCATTAAGTGTGTTGGGTATCAGTTGAGTATGAAACACAATCAAAAAGCAGTTTGAGCATTAGCATGAATGTTTGGTTAATTTTGATTAGTGAAAGTTGTTGCATTCATACTCAAATTTAGTTGTAAGCCACTAAACACCTGAGTTGACCAAGTGAAATATTTTGTGAAGTATATTTTATAGGATGATTCAATTGAGAATTTGAAATTAGGAAGGGTTACACTTGTACTTATAAAAAAAGTGAGTGCTTATAAGTGCTATCCTAGCATCTGTGAAAGAGGAAAGTGTTTATAAAGATTTTGTTAATAGTGAAATTCCCAGCAATGCATGGGACAGTTAATATAGATGTGGAGTTGATACTGAACCATTACAAATTTGGTTTGTGCTTTCTCTGCCTATTTCTTTTTTTTTTCAAGTTACTTTATTTCTATCATATTATTGTTTATTATATTGTTTATTAAATTGTTTATAATTGTGTGTTTACTTTTCAAGTATATTTTATTATATTGATTAATTATTTAGCTTCTATATTTAGACTAAGAGGGTGATTTTAATTAATTTCAAAAGACTTAGAGAACTTGGAAAAATTTAGAAACCCCAAATTCATTCTTCCTTTTAGGTGTCATATGAGGACTAACAAGATTTATATCATTCTCACCATTCCCAGTTGTGAAGATCCCCTCATCATTACTTCTCTCATCCTTAGAGGATTCCCCTCCACATTGGAGTGACTTCATCATCATACAATTCATTCATCAAGATATCATAAATGATAAATGATCCATTTAGCTCTTTTAATTGTAAGGTATTCAAATATTTGATTTTTTATATTGTCATCGCCCTTACCTGCTAACCTTTTAGTAAAGATTTAAGTAATTTTCTCATTAAATCAAGATCAGTTTGTCTTACTAAGACCTTAAAGAGCGTAAATGATATAAATGAAGTGAGCATACATATTGAAAATAAATTGATTATTTCCATGTGAAATAGCTCAAAAGGATGTAGTATTAAGCTTAATTTACTCTCTTTAATTTGAGTAGTACTCTCATATCTAATTTCAAATGTTTGTAATATCTTATGAGCATTTTTGCATTTAGACACCATATTGCATTCATTTCTATCAGAAGTACAAAAAAATGTGCTACTTTGATATTTAATTTGATAATTCTATTACTATTATTGCTTCATTAAATTCTATTATTTGATACTGTAGTCTCTATAAATATGATTTCCATTGGGATATAACGAAAATTCTTTATAATTCCTCAAATATTTTAAACCATTTGGCTAAAAGAAAGTGTATCATCATAATTTTCTAATATATGTAATTGTCTCCTTCAAAGGAAGTGGAATCTACTTATATTATGACTATCTTGGTTAAAGAAGTGTTGAAAAGTGTGCTATAAAGATCTTTGTGCAAATTTCACTAGAAATATATATGTAGCGAATAACACTCACTCTTATATTGATTATTGGTCCTTAGATAGCATATAAGTGGGGAGTGAATTATGTGTTTTTAATTTTTGGCTTACTTGAAATTCTAATTAATAAATTATTTATTCTAATGAATGGTTATGCTAATTATATCAATAAAAATCATGAAAAAATTATAAAAATAATAAAAGAGAGTAAGGGAAAGATTAAAAAAAATGTGGTTTGACTAAATAGTTCTTGGCCTAAATCTACTCCTTAAGCTTTCATTTCAAGATTTATTATCTTCATCTTCAATAGTAAAGAAGAACCTTTTGTACTTATATCTTCCTTTAAGTGAAAAGGAACTCTCATACATCTTCAGTTCCTAAAGTGAAGAGAAATCCTTTACACACATGCGCGCACGCATACATGTATATATATGTTGCCACATGTGAATAGAAAGCCCTAACAATTCAGTTGTTCTTTACATTTATTTCTCGTTAACTCAAATATAATAAAATAATTCATTTTTTAATCATACAATGCAATAAGACTTCATATTATGCTCACACATATGAATGTAATGAAACTCTCCTAAGAGTTTCGGAAGAGTCCCTCAATTATAAAGATTCTCTTTATAACTCATATATTATCTATTTATACCCAAAACTAACTTAAATGTTTGTTATACATGCAGGCTAACCTTTACATAGCTAATTTCTAGACACATAAGGTTAACTTATGACATGCCTTTGGCTAACTTTCATCTATTCATTAAAAGGCTCGGCTAACCTGTCCTATAGCCTAACAATTTACATATGTTGCATAATTCTTTTTTCCTAGGTTAGACTCTTAAGACTCTTTAAGTCATCAATTCTCATCACTTCAAAATTTTCATCGTACATCAAAACATCCCATTATGATACAATATCAATTTAAAACCATGTAAAAAAATTTATCAAATTTTGTTTGAAGTTCATAATATCTTTTTTAAAATTCAAAACATATTACCCCTTGGTTATGAAAATATTTATAAATTATGTTCTAAATGCAAATGACTATTTATTGATTGAGTCCTTAGTTAATTGATGTGAATATTATAAGGTTACAAAAAAATATTATAATATATTTTTACTCATGTAACGACTGCATTTTTTTTTTTGCTCGCCTTATTTTAAATTGCCTTTAATGTCATTTGAATCGTATTTATACTTTACTTATTTTTTATTTTTTATTTTTTAAAATTAAATTGAATTAATGATATAGAGTTACAATTACAAGGATCAATTAAGAACACAATGCACATCAGACTAAAGTAGTATAACTAGTAGTGCAGGGGATCTATCAAACATTTGATTTAAAGTACCGTAAGTCATGCCTGGTATGCTAACAAGGAGTAGGCCTTCTTTATCCTCTAGCTCAATATGAGATAGTTCAAGGGGTATGTTTAATGTGTTAGTCTCATGGTAACACTATTTAGAACTAATAACAAGTTACTACTTGCTTAATTCATTTGAAACTCTCACTAGCCTTCCTTTCAATTTCTTTCACTGGTGTTGTTTCTCAGGTGGTGGATTCCATCTTAGTCTCAAAGTAGCTCCACATTTGAGATGAATAGAATGTATTATAAGGTGTTGTCTAATCCTATTAACTAACTCAACTAGCACTGTCTCCTTTTGCTTATTTATACTGCAAAATATTATCTGGTTCTTTTCATACTAAATAGGGTTAACCATATTTGTAGTCCTAAACCTTTTATCATTTTCTTAATTGAGTCATATACCTTTGAAACTTTATATTGAAGTTCTATACCTATGTAGATTAATCAAAAGCAGTTCTTATACGACTTAAATGAAAAAATTGTAAAAGGTTTAAGATTTAGTTGAAAAATTTATGAAAAGTTTAAGACTACAAATATCTCAGATAACCCTATTTGTAGTCCTAAATCTTTCACAATTTTTTCAATTAAATCCTAAACCTTTCACAATTTTCCTAATTAAGTCCTATAACGACTGTCTTTGATTAATCCGCATAGATATAGGACTTTAATAGGAATTTTTAAAGGTATATGATTTAATTGAAAAAATGGTGAAAAGTTTAGGACCATAAATATAGTTATCCTATAATATTGTACATCAAATATGGTATAACTAACTTGTACGTCAATGCTCTTTTGGTTAGTTTACCGATCTATTAAACTTGATCTTTTATGCATTACTTAAATTATATTAGAATTGAGATAATAATATCATTAAAAGTAAGAATATTAGGCCTTGTTTACTGCACGTCTGCACGCTTGGTATCATTTCTCGTTTTTATTTTTAGTTTTAATTTTTATATATGTGTATTGGTTTTTATATTGTTTTTATTGGTTTCTGTGTTATTTTTATTAGCTTATGTGTTTTAAAAAATAAGAAACGAAAACTGAAAACGGAAGTAACAACAAGCAAACAGAAATGAGAAGTGATACCAAACATGCTCTTAAGTTTTTATTTTTGATTTTCGTTTTCTATTTTTCTAAACACAGATACCGAAAAAAATAGTATAAAAACTAATAAATATAGAAATCGAAAATAGCACAAAAATAAAAAAAATCACAAAATCTCATACAAAAATACAAAAATTATAACAAAAAATCACAACTAATAACCCAACTAAATGTACCCTTAATAATAATATGTTTTGTTATCATCAAGCTCGTAGGTTAAAAACCTCACTTGATAATTTAGCAATAATGTGTCACAAGTTTTAATTTAATTCCATTGTTTTTTCAGAAAAATAATTTTATTAGTTAAATGATGTCCTTTTTGTTCCATGTAACCAAATGATTACATTTATTTTAACATATAATTACAATTAACGAAAAGCAATGTCAATTAAAAAACTTAAAAAATAGAGAAAAAAGTACTAACCTTGTTATGATTAAAATTTTAGAATATTAACATCGATTCCACTTTTTTTTTTTCGAAGTCATTGAAATTACTGGAGTTATAAATTTTAACCATGTAAGGATGGTACTGTAGGATTTTTTAAAAAAGTGTAATCACTTGTTCAAGTTTAAACTCTCGTTGTGAAGTGTTAACATATGCATGTAGACCATTCTTTTTAGTTGAGTGATATTTATGTTAATTTGCTTATATTTGAATAAATTTTCTATTACGAATAATTAGAGGGTTGTAAAACATATTGTGATGTTTTTTTAAGATAAAATTTATTGTGATGTGATATTACATTGATCGATTCTTTGAAGAAAGAAAAAAAGACATATGTGAAAGGATAAAAGATACAAAATTTTCATATAGTTTTATTTATTTTAGAATATAGTATTTTGAAAAACTCATGATATTAGAAGTATTAAAACTCATTTGTTTACTAGATTTCTATTGAATTATTCTGTAAATTGTTTTATTAAAGTCCAATTAGAATAGGCACCAACTATTATATAAATAATTAATCATATAATATTCTATATTAAAATAATTTAATAAAATTAATGAAAGCTTTTATTTTAATATTTGTAATGTTAAAATATATTTTAAAATTTTTAAATTCCGTTTCTTTTACATTACAACTAATATACGCCTTATTATGTATGCTAGCGGGTCATGTGTCAGTTTTCCAAACCCATCACCGCAATCTTTGCATTTTTGGGCATGCGATGCGAATTAAGCGGTCAATATCTGTTGAAGATTGAACACGGCGATTGATTGATTGTAAGTGCACGACCTACTGTCATGGTTCTGCTTAACCATTATCTGACAAGGTGCAGATGACCCTCCAAATTAAGAATTTTAATGATAGCGGTATAGTTTGTACTCCATGCTTTGCATGTAGATATAAGATGAATTATCAATAAACGTAAGATATATATATATATATTGAATAAATTATTTAATTAATTAAGAATCAAACTATGAATAACAATTTAATTAACGTAATAAATTATAATATATTTTTATTTTTAATAATTACTTTTAAAATCTTTTTTCATAAAATATAATTTATTTTTCCAAAACTTTAGCATGCAATTTTTTAAATTAGACAAGGAAAATTTTGTTTCACGAATTAAACTATTTCTTAAAAGCAACATTCAAAGCATTTCAAATGTAACTAATATCATTAGTTTCAATTGAATTTCACTTATATTTCTAATTTTCGTTTCTTATATTTCTAAACATAAAAATCAGTAAAAAATATATTAATACAGCACAGAAATCGAAAAAACATAATATAAAAATACAAAAATACAACAATTACGATAAAAAACTAAAACTCACAACTCAACTAAGCATACCCTTATAACTAACAGTATACAATTACTTTTAAACTTAGGAAGTGTTTAATTGGGTTGTGAGTTGTGATTATTGTATTTTTATATCGATTGTTGCGTTTTCTTTTTCGATTTCTGTGTTGTATTAATGTGTTTTCTTTATCAATTTTTGTATTTAGAAAAACAGAAAATCAAAACTAAAAATCAAAGCCCAATTAAACAAGGTCTTTATGTATTAAGTAGCTGTTTAGTTTGATTTATTTTATTTGTATTTTAGTTATTTGTATTTTATCGATTTGAACACTAAACTAAAATTGCAAACTTGTTCTAGAAATGTTTAAATCACAATACTAATAATCGTGATTTAAGGCAATAAAACTTGATTATTAGAAGGATATATTCTTGTTTTATTAATTAAGACTAAATTTTAATATCCTAATTATATGAAAATTACGTTGTAATATGAATTCTACACCCCTATTTGAGAGTAAAAATAATAGGAATCTAGAAATGGAGAATTCCCTTCAGGCTTTTATAGAAATTTTAACTAGGGATTTTATATTAATTATTATTTTCCCTCTGCTTTTAGTCTACTTACAAATTTTCTTATTAAATGGAATTTATTTAAGTTGGAGTCACTATCAACATTAACCACTTCATTAAGTAGTTGACAAAACATAAAAGAATATACCCAAAACGACATCTTGAGAACTAATTAATGAACTTCATTATCTGCTATCATATTTGAGGGAGACATCATGTTTATCACTAATGTTTATAAAATCCACTTTGTTAAAAGTAATTGGTTCCAGATGGAAACTTAATCGATCAGGTGAATGCACCACCAACTTTAAAAATCTAAATTTAATAATTAGATTAGGTGCTCTTTTATGAAAATAAACGCATTTTCTTTTTACTAAATTGGAAATCTAACTCCAACTTTTTATGCGTTTGAGCTAACGTAAGATAATATAACAAATAATTACTCATCATTAAAACTATAAATTTAATAAGACATTATTTCTTAGTTAGAATTCATTGATTCAAGCTTGAGTACGTTATAAAAAACTATACAAATTTTTATTAATATTTTTAGGAATTTACAGGAATATTTAATAACCTATATCAAGGAAGTACATCCATAAAAATACTAGGAATATACATATATCACTTATTTTATTAATTTAGTCCAGCAAACTTAGGGCTGTTCGTTTTTTTTTTTAGTTTTTTATTTTTCTAAACACAAATATAAAAAAATTATCATAAAAATAAAAAATAATATATTAATACAATACAAAAATCGAAAAATATAATACAAAAATCTATAAAAATACATAAAATTCAATACAAAAATATAAAAATCATAATCAGAAATCACAACTAAAAACTGGGCTTGTTTACTTTAGTTTTAATTTTTAATTTGGTTTCATGTTTTTTTAAATACGAAAATCAATAAAGAAAATATACTAATACAGTACAAAAATTAATTAAAAAATACAATTATTAATATAAAAATACAAAAATAACAATAAAAAATTACATCTCACAACTCAACTAAATATCTCCTAAATCAAATTGTTTAAATAACCTAAATTTAGTTAGATTAGTTGTTTTTATGAAAATAAAAAAAAATTTTGCTAACTTGGAAATTTAACTCCCAACATTGTAAGTGGTTTGATCTATTGTAAGACAATATGACAAATAATTACTTAACATTAAATGTAACAAGATATTATTTTTTTAGTTAGAATTGATTGATCCAAGCTCGAGTACATAATAAAAAACTATACAACTTTTTGCTAATATTTTTACGAGTTTATAGGAATATTTAATAAGCTAAAGGAAGGAAGTAGATCCATAAAAATACTAGGAATATTACATGTATACCTTGAAGTGGTTGGCTACTTGGATTTAAAGGATTGGATGGAAAGAAAGATTAAAGAATATTAAAAAAGAAAAAAAAAACTAAAAAAGGTGGCATGGACCACCTTCTCAAGACACTAACTTTTCCCAATAATATGATTCACTATATATATATATATTTATTTATTTATTTTTCCCCTTGCTTTTGCCTTCATTAGACACTCTCTAGCTTTATCTTCCGTCTTCTTCTTCTTCTTCTTCTTCTTCCCATATTCCCATGATATGGTCCATGGTCGGCAGTACGTGGCGATCCTCAATTGGTCGGTGCCTTTACAGCTACGAATCTCAAGCTCACACCGTCCTTGGAATTGTCTTGCCAGACTGGGGGCAAAAGGGAAGCATCTCGATGGAGAAAGTAAAGGCTACACAAAATCATTCATTTATTTTATCTAGAAAAAACTTATTTAATATCTCCTTTATGTTCTTACCAAATGGCCATTAATTCTCACAGATTAGGCGTTGTTTGATTTTGTTTCTTGTTTCTTGTTTTTATTTTTTATTCTTATTTTGTAAATATAAAATTAAAAAATAACACATAAATATAATATATAAATTAAAAAATAGTATAAAATGTATAAAAAATACATAAAAACTAATAAAAATACCATTTTGATGAGCTATTTTTGCATTTAGAGAAAGATATAACTCCTTGTTGGTAAGAGTCTTTGAGATATTAGATACTAAAGAGCAATCTACAATTACTTAATTATTTCAATCACCACAATCATGTAATTATTAAAATATAATTTTTTATGATGATATAATTAGTAATTATTATTTTTCGAGTTCGAATTAGATAAACTATGACATTTATGTAATAATTATATATTTTAAATAAATTATTTGAGCAATTAATATTTCACATTCAAGTCTGTTTGTAGATCTTAAACGTATCTCCTTTTTGACAAATCATTTTTTTTAAATTAATGTGAGTTGCGGGCTAAGTATGACATGAATAAATTTAATATGCATGAAGAAAAGAAGGTGAAAGCTTATCTATGCGACAATTCTGGTGTCCATAAAACAAAAGCAATAAAGAATATAAAAGAATACGATGAAGCAAAGTAGTGAAAGAGGGCCATGCAAACTTAGAATCTTTTCTACTTACTTGAAAGT
>JAOXYD010015453.1:0-14903 GCA_028565735.1 Pinacopodium congolense
AGCAGAATTCCCAATAGCTTCATTTATCCCACTCGATAGAAGGGCGGACTAAGAGAGGGGAGCGATCTTTTCATCCATCTAGAAATCTCGTAAGTTTTATATTTATTTATTCCAAAAAAGGGGTAAAAAACAAAATGTAGCAAAACTAGTTGACATCATCTAAATTTCTTAACTATGAAAATGATGTTTCATCGACTGAATTCATAACAAATTGATCTGTAATGGAAAAAACATTTGAGAGCTCACATCCTTTAAAACTGGACCAAAAATCCAGTAGACATGCACATTTAAAGTTTGTTAATATGGTGTAATGATTGTAAGAAAGTTTATCATTTTCAAAACTTGAAAAATCTACATCTCTAACTTAATGTTTAAATTTTAAAGTTTGTTCTAGGTCTTGAAGTGTGGTTGAAAGGGAGAAGCAAAAATGGGAGGAGAATAGTACCTACCCACATGTAAAAGATTGGCTTGCTTATTAATTGCCACACATTGAACAAAATGTCATCACAGACTAATATTAAAAAGCATTGGTTAAAACCAATCCCACTTAACGTATGCACATTCACATCCTCAGTGCCTCTCTCAGTAGTCCACCCTTGCCCGACTCTGACCACTTCACAAATTATGGAAAATCAAAAGTGATTGATTAGGGTATAAGATTGAGCCGCTTGTTTTTTAAACTGAGATTGAAATTTGAAGCTTACAGACTAACAGAAATGGGGTGAACTATCTTTTTGTAATTAGAATAGGATTATATGGGTTAGAAAAATGCTAATAATAATATTTACATGATTTAATATAATGAAGGTTATATTATGAAATTGAGATGCAGTCTCTGGCACATATTAAAAGAAAAAATTTTCTAATTTAAAATTTATAATCACTTTAAATTTTATAACATTGTTAATTCATAATATAATAAAATATGAGTCTAAACCGTATTTTATTATAAAATTTGATCATTTTTCAGCTCTTCTCAAATTACATGTAAATTATTTTAAGTGCACACTTGACTTTTAATGATATTCATAAGAATAAATTAAAAATTCTTTAAGTAGTGTAAAGAAAGGTACTTACACCTATTTATAATAAGGGTGTGTACATTTCAATAATTTAATTGAAATATAATTTTAATTTTAATTAAAATTGAAAAAAATTAATAATTAAATTTAATTAAATACTAATTAGGCGCACAAAAGATCTAATATCCAATATTATTCCTTATGTAGCAATTATCTTATATTTGAATTTAAAATTTCTCAATTTTACAATTAACTCCAACTTGATTATATTATATTTTTCTTTGTTTAACTGTACTCAATGTATTATAACCCATTAGGTTTTTAACTATGTTAATGTATCACCTATTAGGTTTTTAACTATGTTAGTAATATATATATATATATATATATCATAATCTTAAATTATATTTAGGATTAGATAAATTAAGTTCCTTTAATTTATATTTGGTTTTTTAATTATATAATTTTACATCTATAGATTAAGATTGACGTGTATTGGTTGTATGGGTTTTAATTCTAAAACAACCTTCTTATATATCTCACAACTTTAAGCCAGTGTATCTATTGTTATTATAATATATTAGTGAGTTAAATATCATTCTTAAGAGGGTTTTTAGCAAATACTAGCCTAAATTGTTGAATTATTAATTAACCTAACAACTAACAAATTATGAAATTAAATAATGAATCTAAATTGAACTAAACTAATAACTAACAATTGAATTAGACCAACTTAAGAAACTAAAGATCAAGAAGAATATAATTGGGTACTATTACCAAATAAGGATTTTCTCAAACTTTTGTTATAGTAAGACAATTTATACAGTTTAATTCCATTATTACTTAAACCGCATAATCTAATCTTGCAATATAAACATAGATAATTTGCTTGAGAATAACTATGTCAAATTAAACATAAAATTGCTACATATAATTCTTTAATTATCCTCATTTAAATAATAAAAATAATTAAATCAAAAGCGATATGAATAAAACTAAAGATTATTCAGAGAATTAGAAAGCTCATGATAATGATTACTTCTTGTTTTCCAAAACTTTTCACTCCATGGTTCGCCAATCCAGTCTCTTTCGCTTCTTGAATTACACCTTAATGGAACTCTTTCTTGTCTTCACACCTTATCTATTGAAAATTCTCTAAACTTGAATTAATTCCCTTGTGGTATCTTACTAAACTTTTTATAACTTGGGTCATATTAAGGTTAAAGATCCCAATGAATAAGGTTTGATATTGCTTGTATCCTAATTAGTGTCAAACTCTTCATTCCCTCTCGACTTTTTAAAGGCCAAAATGACACTCAATGACCGTTACAATGACACTTTTGTATAGGATCATTTATCTTCTATCTCATTTTGGGATCATAACAATGATCTTTGGGAATATAACGATGCCATTGTTCATTGCCATTTTACTTCTATCTTCTATGTTGCATCAAAACAACGATCCTTATAAAGTCCAAAACGTCGCCATTATTTTTAGTTGTTTTACTTTTGAAAGTTGCTCCTTTTTGCTCACTGGGTATTTCTAATGTAATATATACCTACATTCCATAAAAAGGGGTCATTAAGAGCTTAAATTAATTGAAAATGGATAAAATTTAAATGATAACGCACTAATAAACCAATACATTTTACCCATTATCAAATTTCCTACCACTTAAACAATCACTTAAATGATTGCTTATACTTAAGCAAACTAATTTATCACAATCGCAAATAGAAAATAGAATTTAAAAAATCTTATTCCCATCAATCATAACCATTAGAAATTCTTCACTATTTATTCAATCATAAATGATCATCAAAATGCTGTGTAACTAACTACTCATATAGACTTGCAAGTTGGTTTAATTTGCTTCATTTTTTTTTTCAAATTTCAACCTGAAGCACAAAACTCAATACCATGTAAAAAACATAAAAGTAACATGCTTCCACTTTCAAATACATTCACATCCTTTATTTATTATTGAGGAATAAAATTAATTGAGAGTCTTAAAGACTTGTTTAAGAATTCACCTAGCCTTTCTACATGAAGATAAAAACCTTGGTGATATATTTGGCTAGTATCTCCTCTAAACTAGGTTACCTAAGTTATTGATATTGTTGCTAGAATCCAAGTGGGTAGTTTTGTCTTTGCTAGCCTTGGCCCCTTTATGAGAAGTTAGGATAGTTGTGTCACCCCAGATTAAATGTGTCACTATATGGGTTATTCTGATAATTGT
This sequence comes from Pinacopodium congolense, assembly GCA_028565735.1. Lineage (NCBI taxonomy): Eukaryota > Viridiplantae > Streptophyta > Magnoliopsida > Malpighiales > Erythroxylaceae > Pinacopodium > Pinacopodium congolense. Next base: position 3,263 of record JAOXYD010015453.1, read on the forward strand.
CCACGTAGTCCACTTGTTCTACCTAACCTATAACTCGGGGTGACTGGCACTCGTGGTTAGGGTGTCCTCCTCTACAAAAATCACATATCATTACCTGGGCAGAGGCGAACACCACATTTACACTAGCATCACATCATATATCACATATCCAACTTCCTTGTCAAGGCCTCCATTTTTCCTTTTAATGAGGCTACGACATCTACATTGTGTGCTCCTCTAATCAGCTTAGAATTGTACATTTCCCTATTAGTATGTACTTATGGCATTGTTTTCAATGAGTTCTTAGAACTACTTAAAGTTTTTAAAACTATTTGTACCTCTGCATGATGCATTAATTAACTACTTCATGGCAAAATTCAGACCTCAATGGAATGATTGCTTTAACACACCCAAGTTGAAGCCATGATGTAGGTACTTTCTTAACATGTCCTTTTAGAGTTCCTAAGCTCTATACAAGTTCTCTTACTCCCACTGTTGGAAAGAAATAATCTCATTACATAATTTGACTAAATGAGAGGGAGGGAAATACTTGGTAAGGAACTCTTCCATGAACTGGTTCTATAAAGTGATAAATCCCAATGAGTTGGACTTTAGCCATGACTTTGCTGTACTCCTCAAGGTGAAAGGGAATAATCTTAGCCGAATAGCTTCCTCCGACATTCAGCTTGAATGTGTTGCAAATCTCTAGAAAATTAGCTATATGGGCATTAGGATCCTCATCCGAAGGCCCATCAAATTGCACATAGTTTTATAGCATTTGAATCATCTATAGTTTGATCTTGAAGCTTGTAATATCTACCCTTGACCTATGAATGCTTGATTCTGTGGCTTGAAGAGGGAGCTTTGACAAATCTCAAATGGTTAGTTGTGCTTTAGGTCTCAATTCTTGATTTATGTTTTCTATTTGTAAATCATGGACCTTAACCTTTTTGTTTCTATTTGATTCTTTTTTTAAGCCCCTTCTAAATGTTTTTTCTACTTTATAATGTGATTTAAATAATTCTTTAACATGACTCTTAATCATACAAAAAATTATCTAACTTTAAAAGTGAAAGAACACACAAAAGATTAAGAAACGAAGAGTTCTTAAACAAAATTAAAAATTGCAGAAATTAAAACAAACTAAAAAAATAATTAGTATAATAAAGAATAGAAAAACTTAAATATTTGATATAGTTCCCGACAATGACGCTAAAAACTTGATGTGCATATAGACGTGCCTAAGTTTTAAATAAAAATAAATAAAAAATCTCAAGTAATAATATCACAACATGCAATAAGGTAAGTGCACTTATCGCTAAGTAATAAAGCCACTTAAGTTTAGACTGTTGATCCTCGAAAACTGTAACTATCAACAGATTCCTATCTCCATTATTTAACCTAATCAATAGATGAATGCTTGGTTGATTGATTAAAGAAAAGGAACAAAACAACTAAAAGTAAACTCCCAAGACTTAACAATAATTATAAAGTTAGGATCTAGGCGGTTAATCCCTTTAGGATGCATTCATATTCATTGTTTAATCTTAATTCAACATGCTTTCTAGATTGTATTAGACCATAGATTCCTCAAGGTAAATCATATTTTTTCTTAAGTTATACAATTCTATTTAACTTGATAAATTAAGAGAAAGTTCTCTCTATCTCAATTTATTAATTGAATGCATTAAACATTCTATGAAACCTATTATTTTGATTAAGCTCATACCTAATTTGGATATCTTATGTAAGCCTATCTCTAGGAATATATGTAAGATGTATTGTTTATGGATTGATCTAAGGTATACATTCAATTTCTTAGTCTAAACATACACAATCATATTATTGGAATTGAAGTTTACATTTGCATAATAATCAAAAGCCAATGTCATTTACTCCATAAATAAGTCACATAATATGGAAATCCAATATTAAATTAAGAAGACTATGAATACTATATCCTAGAGTTCATAAAAACCTCAATCCTATGAGAAAATTAGTTCCCATACATTATAGAAATCATAATAACAATCATTAGGAGAAAGGATAAAGAGAAGATCATCTTTATATGTCTTGATTTCCTTGACTCCTTAATGATCATTACTTAAAATCCTATCTTTGATCTTTAATCTGGTGTGGTAAATCCTTCTTTCTCCTTCAATATTATGCAAAACCCTTAGAAGATGACTTATGACTTGAGTTTTTTCCTTTGAAGACTGCTTGGAGCTTCAAGAAGCAAGAGATTAAAAAAAGGTTATTTATATAAGGGAACCTCTCATGAGCCACGAGCAAACCTATAGCCGTGGGTCTGACCATGGTTCACACTGGCCAAAAACCATAGGTGCACCCATGGGTGTGGGTCTACCTGTGGTCTCCTTAGTTTTGCTCCTCCCTTGACATTTTTGCTTTAACTTCTTCTTTGCTGATCTTTTGGCCATGAAATTTGATTTAAAGCTTCCTAACTTAATGTTCTTTCTTCCTAAATCAATTCCACATCTTTTTCAATCCCAAAGATTCATGAAAATGCTCACCAAATTCCTACAAAATATAGAAAATCAATGGAAAGTATATAAGCAATATCTTATTTCAATATTTAACTTAATATACTCTCAAATCACATGGAATTTTCCCTTAAAATCAATATAATTATTATGAAATCATGTCTAAAATATGCATAATTTAATAGTTATCATGTATACTTTTTAAAAAATAATTTTCCATATAATTTTTCCCATTAATAAAGTTATAATAAAATTGATAAGCTTGAGATAACATATCATATTTCTTGAATCCCTTGCCTACACTTAATATAAACATTATCCTCAATATTTAAATAAAACTAGCAAAAACAATGAAGAGGGGAAAGGGTGATAAAGGAACTTCTTTGAAATATATGCATTGTGAAGAAAGACAAATATTAAAGTACCAAAATGAAAATTTCCATTAAAGATCCTCAAATTGGTGATACAATTAGTGGTGAACAATTAGAAATATAAGAGTAAAGAAGTAAAATCTAAATAAGTAAAGTCAATAGAAACTAAAAAAAACAAAAAAAAACATACTCCCAAATGTGTATCGCTAATCCTGTACAGAATCAGGGCCATGACTAAAGGATCTCAAGTACTACTATAGATGGGTAAACTATTATTGAAACTGCTTGTGTTGCTACTATTACAGGTAACACTAGAAATCAAGCGACAACACATATATAGTTACTGGGGAGACCTTTGATGAAGAAACAAACACTAATTATTTAACATAGAGTGAACCATGGATACTCAATTGGACTAACTCCGAAGTATCCTCAATGGAGTCATCACAAGTTGAGAGATCTGATCTTGAAGCAATCAAGTCATCTAATAGCTTATTAGTTTGAAAAGATTGTCAAAATAGATTTTTCCATAAACCTTTGATGCGTCCACATTTCTAGACATTTAAAGATGAGAAAGTGATGGCATTAGATGGGAGTATAGGAACCTTCTCTCTAGATTTTATGCACTTATAAGCTAATATTCTTATAATCAAGCATAAGAAACATAATGTGTTATCTTTGTGATTATATCGCAAATTATTCCTTGTGTGAAGAATGATGAATCCTTCCAATAGTATTCCTAAAAGCGATCTTAAACCATGAAACATTCGATATAGTATATAGGAATTGCTAATACATACTTTATTAAGCCCATTAGTTCAATGTTGTACATTGGCACTGAGAAGTGCAATGATGATATACTCATGGGCACCAATTTATAGTGTAGGGCATATGTTTCCACTAAAATATGCCGAAAATCTTAGACTGCAGTGAGCTATGGTATGGATAAAATTAGGATCTAAAATAACTTGATTAAGTAGGAAACTTATATATTGTCTATATTTATATACCGTACCCTTGTTAAACACACCTAACATAGTGGATAAATATTAGTGAGTGTTATAGATGTTTATACCTCAAACGAATGCCTAAATCTCAGTGATGTGTTCTTTACCCTTCTCCTCGACATTAACTAGGAGTTTCTATACCAAATTCAGGATGTAGGGTTTGTCAAAGTGAAGGATGAGGCCCCAATCAAAGTTTAGAGGACACCCTTATTGTCGAATTCAGCCTCTACATCTAGTGCTACTACTTGCTCCATAATGATAAGGTTCATTTGATGAGCGTCGAACCGATATATATTCTTGGTTGAGGTGAATCAAGTAGTATTGAAGGCTCACCTTTTTTTAAGATAACGATGCTCTATGGGTTATGGTACCCTTTGGTGATAGAATATGTCATTGGTAGTGAGGTTGAGGTCATAAGAATATGGAAAAGTGATGACAATTGATAAGGGTGTATTTTAATGAATTTTCATATATGATTTAATATAATTCCACCTCCATTTTGATGCCAAAATTGTTGGAAAAATAAAAAAATCTTAAATATGTGTACATTAACACACAATAAAGGTCTTGCACTTACACAAATAATGGAAGAAGATGATTCTTATAATCGACCTTTCATTATTGACTCACTTTAATAAAATGAAACATTATATTTTTAGACTCATCAACTTAAAATCTACTTAATGCTAGAATACAAAAAGGGAAAATCTTTCAGTGACAAACGTAAATTTTCATAATAGTAAAAACTGAATAATATTTCTTTATTCTACCATAACTCTCTTTAACAAACTCCAAATGATATAAAGTTTGATTAATCTAAATCTAGGCACATAGAGATTTAAAATGAATCATAAATCACCTTAATTGTTTAAATTTTTACCATTCAATTGCTCTTCTAAATTTGCTACAAAATTATAAAAATCACGTTTATTTCTAACACTCTCCTTTTAACTTGACTTTTGTATAACTCCAGGTATCATCCTTAATTTTTAGAAAAATTCATATTTGAGAGGCTTCATAAAATATTAGTAATTTGACAAAGGGACTTTACAAACTCTGAGTTAATCTCCTTTTGAGCAATGCATTCTCGAATAAAATGAAACCTTGTGTTGATATGCTTGTTCCTATTATAGAACATTTTCCAAAGCTTGGGTAGATTTATTATAAATCGTGATCTTTATTGCTTCAATTTGCTCTAAATGAAGTTCCTTCAACAATCTTCTTGACCAAATAGTATGACAAGTATTAGAAGTAGCTGTAATATACTCTGATTCACACATAGAGAGTGTGACTATAGGTTGTTTCTTTAATTAGAACATCAAGAGATTGCATCATGTCTTAAAAAGAAAAAAAACGCACCCATACTTTTTCTATCATTAAGATCTTTGGAAAAATTACTATAACAAATCCCCATTAAACTAAAGTTTTAAGAAGATGAATAAAATATTCCATAATCAACTGTAACTTTGAGATACCAAAGAATTCTCTTGGTTGCCTTTAAGCAAACTTCAGAAGGTGTCTTCATAAATTGACTAACAAATCTAACTACAAATAAAATATCCTGTCTTTTACAAGTCAAGTATCTCAAACTTCCTACAAGACTTTTGAACAAAGTTGGATCTCCACCTTCTTGCCTATCGAATTTGGTTAGCTTAATTCCACATTCCAAAAGAGTGTTAACCAGTTTACTATCTAACATCTTAAATTTTCAAAGAACCTTCTTTGCATAGCCTTCTGGAGTGATAAAAATCCCATCCTGTATTTGGTTCACTTCGATTCCCAAGGAGTAAGACATTAATCCCTTGTCACTCATCTCAAGCTCTTACGTCATGGAATCTTTGAACTCTTTAAATTATCTTAGGATTGATGCATGTGAGGATAAAATCATCTATATAGATATAAACAAATAACAAATCATTTTTATACTTTTTAACATAAAGATCATACTCATGTAAGCATCTAGTAAAACCATCCTCTTGAAAGTAATTGTCGATTAAGCTATTCCAAACTCTTGGTCCTTGTTTAAGTCCATACGATGCTTTCTTTAACTTCAAAACTTTATCTTCTTGAACTTCAACTAAATATCCCATCAGTTGCTTAATGTAGACTTCTTCCTCTTAAAACCCATTGAGGAAAGTAGACTTGATATCTAATTGATGAATTTTGCAATGATTTTGAGTAGTAACACACATTAATAAATTAATTATTTCTAAGTGAGTAACAGGGGCAAATACTTCTTTATAGTCAATGCCTTGCTTTTGCTTATATCCTTTGACAACAAGCCTTGCTTTTTATCTCTTCACTTCACCTATGGCATTCTTCTTGATCTTGTACACCCATTTGACTCCAATTTCTTGATAAAGCTTTTAAAAGAGAAGTAAGTTCCTATATGTTATTCCTTTTAATGGCTTGAATTTCTTTATCCATTGTATAGATCCACTTTTTATTCTTACTAGCATCTTCAAAATTTAAAGGCTCAATATCTACAAGTAAACAAAATACGTTAGGATTATCATAAAACTCGTCAAGTCTTCGATATCCTTGAGGTTCCATACTTGTTAATGAAGGTGTGGATGATGGTTCTTGAGATGATGAGATTGGTGAGCTTAGTGGAGAGGCTTCATTTTCTACTTCTTAAATAACCTCCTTTTCTTCTTCATTTTCAAAATATAGAAAGAAATCTTAAGATCCCTCAACTTGTTAGTTCTAATCCCAAGATGACTTTTCGTTAAATTCAACATCTCTCTGATAATAATCTTTTCTTTACTTGGATTGAATGATTTATAACCTTTTGAGTTTTCTTCATATCTAATGACAATAAAGTTCTTACTTCAATCATCAAGTTTAAACCTTTCTTGCTCATGAATATGCATATATACAATAGATCCAAACAATTTTAAGTGTGATATATAAGGCCTTATTTTGCTATATGGTTTTTGTGAAGTGACTTCTTTCAAACTCTTTTTAGGACTATGATTTGAGAGATAAATTGCCCATGTAATTGCTTCAGCCAAAACTCCTTAGGTATCATCTTACTTTTCAACATTGTTCTCGCCATATTTAGGATTGTTCAAATTTTTCTTTCCATTACTTTATTTTGTTTTGAAGACCTAGGCATTATACGAGGATGAAGAACTCCATGTAACTCACAAAAGCTTTTAAAGTCATTAGAAGTAAATTCTCCACCTGTATTAGCTCTTAATACTTTAATCTTAAAACTACTTTCTTTTTTAATCAAAGCTTTAAATTTTTTAAACACATCAAACACTTTAGACTTGTACTTCAAAAATTTTACCCACATCTTTTATTATAATCATTAATGAAGAGAATAAAGTAAGAGTTTTTACCAAAAGATGGAGGATTGATAGGACTATAAACATCTGCATGAAAAAATTAGAGTGGTTTTGTTACTTGTGAAATTGATTGGTTAGGAAAGCTTTTCCGCGAATGCTCTCCAAGTAAGCATGGCTCATATAGTTATTTAGGATGGTCTATATTTGAATTCCTCTTACCATCTTCTTCTCTTCCAATGCTTTGACTGCATTAAAATTCAAATGTCTATACCTCATATGCCATATCCATGAATGATCATTAATACCAGTCCTCAAACATATAGCATCTACAGCGTGCAAATTCAATAAAAACATCATGTTGTTAGTCATAGTCACCATGGAAAAGAGGTTAGTACCAAGATCTTTAAGCTAAAGAGTATGACCCTCCACATGAATTTTACAACCATTCTCCAAAAGTTGATGAATACTTAAAACGTTATTCTTTAGTTTTGGAATAAAGTAAACAATAGAGAGAAGTTTATGACCACCTACTTTTGTCTTCAACAAAATTGCATCTTTGCCTTTAATCCATATTGTTATATTATCACCAAAACGTACAATTCCTGTCACTTTAGTATTTATTTTAATAAATTTACTTTTATCACCTATCATATGATTATTTGCTACAATATCAAGGTATCATATGCTCCTTTCACCTTTTGATTCATCCTTTACTGTAAATAGTAAAGTTTATTTCGTTTCATCTTTAATGACTTTTACAAATTTTGCTTCATGTACATTTTTATAAAAAAAACACTCCTAAGAATAATGACCGTGTTTACTATATGAATAACATTCAATTTGTGTTTTTTCACTTTTTCTTATATTATTTCTCCGAAAATTACCTCTTCCTCTTCTTTTTCCTTAAAAATTTTGAGTTTGATTGTCATTAGAAGATTCTTATGCACCTTTTCTTCTTCCTTGGCTCCATATATGTCCACGACCTCATCCACAATCACATCCATTTTCTCATTTTTGACCATGTCCACTTACACTTTGCTCTACGTGATTGTTTTTAGACTTTAGGGATAATTTTGCTAGTAAGGCTTGTTCTATTGATACCTCCTTTTTGTCTTGACTCATCCTTTCTTGATAAGCTAATAACGATCCACTTAACTCGTGTATAGACATATTTCTTACCTATTTAGATTCTTCAATAGCCATCACAATATAATTAAACTTTGAGTTGAGAGAGCGAAAGACTTTTTCTATAACTTGCACATCTTGTATGGTCTCACCAAACCTCTTTATTGGATTCACCACTCCTAGAACCCTTGTGAAATACTATAAAATGGATTCTCCTTCTTTCATTAAAAGTGGCTCAACCTCAGCCCTTAGAGTTTGAAGTCGTACCTTCTTCACTTTGTCAAAATTTATCACCAAAATTTGGAGAGTTTCCCATGCCTTCTTTGATATGGTTTCATTATCTATTTTCTCTAACGTTTCTTCATCCAATCCTTGATGAATGATGGTAAGTGCACTTTGATCTTTCTTCCTTTGCTTCTCTAAGGTGTTCATTTCATCTTGAGTTAGACTTGCCTCATTTTGAGGTTCCATATAGCCTTTGTTGATTATCTGCCATATGCTTTATGAACTAAGAATTTCTTTCATCCTAAGTGCCTAATTATCATGGTTGAGTTTGGTGAGATGTGGATAGGGGAAAGACAAAGAGGCTTCTTTTGTTTTCATCGTTGGTTCTAATACCACTTTATTGGAAAAATAAAAAAAACTCTTAAAGATTTGTACACTCACAAATAAAGAAGAACTTCCACACACAAATAATGGAAGAAGAAGTTTCTTATAATAGAACTCTTATTCTTGACTCAATTGAATAAAAATAAAATATTAAATGGCTATTTATAGTATCAATTGGAGAATTCTAGACTAAATAACTTAAAAGCTACTTAATGCTAGAATAAAAAGAAGGAAAATCTTTCAATGACACATAAAAACTTTCATAACAGCAAAAATTGACTAATATGTATTTATTATACCATAACTCTCTCTAGGTAACTCCAAATGACACAAAGTTTAATTTATCTAAATCTAGGCACATATAACTTTAAAAAGAATCATAAATAACCTTAATTTGTTAAGTTTTGACCATTCAACTACACCTCTAAAGTTTCTTTAGAATTATAAAAGTTATGTTTATTTCTAACAAAAATACCTAAATTATGTCCATTGACAATTGAAATGTAGGTTTTGAGCTAAATAGACACATTATAGGAGAAAAGACCAAGTTTGAAAGTGATTTGGAGAAGACTAAAAAAAAACAAAGATTTTGGGAGTTACCCAGAATCACTGTTGATAGTCGAGCATCAGACCCTTTAATGATTGGTTATATACATTGTCATTAAATTACTGTTAAAGGCCATTTAACTGACTGTAAACATTTTGTCCATCAGATTTAGGGGCAATCATGACAATTAGTCCAAGCCATGTCACAAATCCTAATGGGGACATATTTAAGGATCAAAAGCAAATTCTTTCATCATCTTCCTTACCCCATTTGGAAACAACCATTTTGCTTTTTATTTCCTTTATTTTTGGGATATTTTCAATCTCTTTGCACCTCATTTTGGATTATGTTATTAGATTAAGTGTTTTAGAAGTAGAAACACCTTACTTTTCTTCTATTTTCATTGTTACATTTTAGTTACTCTTTATATTTCATGTATTTGATTTGGGTTTGTTAAATACTTGTTGAATCTTTGCATACTCTTAAATATATTGTTGAATCTTTACCTTTTATATCTTTATTTCGTAATTTCATTATGTCTTCTTTAATTTTAGGTTATGTTTTCATTAATTTCCTTATCTTAGGATAGTTTCTCTTAGGTTAGAACGTATTAAAAGGATAAATGGATTATAATTATGAGAATAGAATAGGGTTTTAATGAGTGCATGTTTCTATACTAGGTTAAATCAAAACTTTGATTAAATGCTAAGAATTTAAGATTATGTATAAGCTTAATCATCCTATTTATAATTTCTAGTTCAAATACTGGGTGTTGAATTTTGATCTGCAATTGTCATTAGTTAATATCATAAATAGTAATAAGTTAATTGATTTTGTAAGTAAAAAATAATCAATTTAGCTTAAGGTTTTGATTTTTTAAGTTACATGATTTGAACTTATGAGATTATGACTTTAGTTAGTTGTTCTCTAGTATTTAATGCTATTACACCTTTGAATCTAGAAATTTTAAGTTATCATGTAGTTAGGGTTGAATTTACGATTGTATTGAATTTACTTATAGTTGGAGGAACATAGGACGCAAGAGCTTGTTTATATCTATAGGCTAACATCTTAGTTGGAACAAGATCTTACATGTTTCTAATGATCAATTATAATTCTTGAAGTCTTGATAATATCTTCTACCTGCTTTCTTAGTATTGTTATTAGTTTCTTTATATTTTGTGCTTTTATTCATTCCTGTTAATTTTGTTAGTTATAGTTTCTATTTACTTTTAATTTCATGAAACTAGGGGTTCTTTTTACTTTTATTTTCTTTTGTGCAATATTTGAAATAGTGAAAAACACTAACCTATTCTTTGTAGGATCGACCCTAACTTACCCTACTATATAGTTAGAAAGTTATTTATTTATTATCCGGTGGCTTGCAATAACCTTACTAAATTTTTAACGTCGTTACTGGGGAATTGACGTTAGTATTTTGTTATTTATTATGTTATCTTTATTTTTTATCAATGAACCTTTCTCAACTTGTTTTCTATTTTGAATGTCCTATAACTCTTTAAAACATCCAAAATTGTGAAAGTTTTCTATGGAGAACAAAGGCCTTCTTCTTTCTCCATTTAATCCATTTTCATTTTCTCATATGCTAAGTTGTACAAGACTTCGACACTTCAAGCAAGTTTAGCAAAATCCTATTCTTGAAAGTGAAAGTTCAATAAAAGAAGAGGATCTAGAAGAGTCTCTAGAAGAAGCTGAAGACATAATGGCAGGTTACCAGCACACTTTAAAGGAGCTTGCGAATCTTACCTTTAATTCTGAATTATTTTTCATCATTTATCATGATAATGATCTTAAGTTTGAGATTTGACCTAGATTAATTTGTTCTTTGCCCTTTTTTATAGGTTTTTAGGACACTAACTTGTTAGGTTCGGACTATATCACTGATCTGAACAAGTTTCTCAAGGGGTTCCATATTGTATATTCAGGAATTGAGCCTGCTGGTGTCATGATAGATCAGTTGAAATTGAAGGAATTTCCTTTCTCCTTAGCCAAGGTCTCTAAGGAATGATTGTATAATCTATGATCTGGATTAGTTACCACTTGGGAGCATATGGAACAAGTTTTACTAGAGAAGTACTTTTCTACCTTGTGAGCAATAAACTTCCAAAAGGAGATTTGTGGCATTTGAAAAGATGTAAGAGAGTCGTTGTAAGAATATTGAGAGTGCTTCAAGAAGCTTTGCAACAGT
>JAOXYD010015473.1:0-14903 GCA_028565735.1 Pinacopodium congolense
ATTGTTCTGAAATATCTACCTGAAAAAGCACTTTTTTTAAAAGCATCAAATTGGAGCTTCTTTAAAAAGCTGTTTTTTAGCGTTTGAAAAAGCTAAATTTGTTAAAAAAGCACATCTTAATGTTACAGCCAAACACCTATTTTTTCAAAAAAAGGCTTTTGCGTTAGTAAAAAGCACTTATTACCCTTCCAAAAGCCCAACCAAACAAGTGCTTAGTGCTATCCTGTTAACTTAGAGTAATAAACACGGGGGTAATCTTCACATCATTAAAAAACTTGATTGCACGTTAATTAATCGCTTTTGATATAGATCCTACCCTAACTTCTCCTTAGTTATTAATCCCAAAATTCCTTATAATTCTCCTATTTAAGTGCATATTCAGTCTTTGTCCCATAAAACAGCTTCTCCCTTTAGATTCTTAATTTCCTGGTAAAGTAGTAACATTTTCTCCAAATAATAGAGCGAGCTTAGTCAACCTCTATAATTGAAATTCCTATGTCTAGAGTTGTTATAAAACTCAAAGCAATCAAGAGAGTTCTTAAAATTGTTAGTAAAAAAGACATTGGATATCTTAATATTATAGTAGAATTTTGTAGAGTCATAATAGATAACGTTAAAACATTTATAAGGAATAATCCAAATGATCATTCTCTTATTAAAAAGGAAAAGAGACAATTCACCTCCTTTATACTTCTTTGAAAGATCAAGAATCCTTTCCTAAACAATCCTTCAAAAGAGTTTAGCTCAAAGAAGGGGACAAAAATTCTATATTCTTTTATAATTCCATCCTTACTAATAGGAATATAAATAACTTCCACCACCTTGTTGATGATAATGGCCATAAAAATTTCTGCCTTGAGGAGATCAAAGATATATTCTTTAGACAATAGTAGATCCAATGAGCTTTATTTGCACTCCCTTAGGTTCTACATAAAGAATGAAATTCTTGAGAGGTTTTTCACCTAATTAACTTCTCCAATCTCCTTGTAGGAGATTAATGAAGTTTTTTTTTGCTTTGATTCTAATAAAACTCCTAGTCCTAGTATTTTTAATTCCTAGTTTTTCAAACAAGCTTGGCTAGTAATAATTGGTGATATTGTAAAAGCCATTCAAAACTTCTTTTAATAGGGTAGACTTTTAAAAGAGATACGCGTTCCTTACCCTAGTCCCTAAGTGTTCCAACCCTTCCAAAGTTACTGACTTTCGTCCCACATCCTGTTGTATCATAATTTATAAAGTCATTGATAGGTGTCAAATTAATTGTGTTTTTAATGCATGCTTGTTATGTTTTGACCCTTAATTTCATGTTTATATGTTTTTTTAGAAATTAAAAAATTATATTACTGGTGAATCTAATTGATTGGAGAATTAATTTAAGATTTTAGCAGAAAGGAAGCAAAATAGTCACTTTCTAAGACCAATACGCGAGTTTGGAGAGACCCATATATTACTTCCTGTGACACTCATATATGTGCTGTAATTAAGGACCTATACAATGGGTTCCATACCGCTGTATTACTTTGAGTTAATCCACTGTATTACTCTTAGACAGACATATCACCACCAAATTTCGAAGATTGCAGCTGAGGCATGATCTTCATTAATTATCTTGATTGAAAGTATCAAATGGACATGTGTTGGAGCTGTAAAAAAAAGGAAAAACAATAGAAACAAGAATTCAATCATCATAAATCAAATATGAAACTTAAAGAGAAATTCTCTAGCTTCTCTTTACAGTATTGTTATATTTCCTTAACTTCAAACACTTGTAATTCGAGTTTTAAGTTGTTTTCTACTTTTTTACTTATTAGAGCTCGCTTTTAAGACTTAAATTTGAGTCTAGAAATGATCAAAGGGATTTTCTAAGTTAGATTATTACATTTTAGCTCTGTTTGTCAAATTAATCAAAGTTCTTATTCTTAAGCTAACATCATTTTATGTCTTTGATTTTTTTTGCAAGTTTATGTTGATTAAGAGATTTTTTGGAGTTTAGATTAAGCTAAGGACTTCAAGAACTATTCAAGAGCTTTTCTAGATTGTTTTGTAACTTCTAGGCTTATTATGTAAGCTCCTATTTTCAGATTTGTCAAAGTATGTCGCTTAAGATACATATTTTGTGTGCTTTGATGATCATGTATGCCTAATTCATTTTTCAGCTAAGGATTGGTGTATAAATGATTTAAGAGTGCTTGTATGTATGATTAAGAGTCTAATTTTTATTTATTGAAGGTCTGAATGTTTTTATTTTATGTTGGCTAATTAAGATTAGAGTAAAAGATAATCTACCATTTGAAAAATGAATTTAGGTTATGAGAAAAATCCATAAATAATACAAATCAATCAATGAATGACCAAACTTTGATTATTTTTTAGAATTACATTTATGATATTAATTTTCCAAAAGTCACCTTCGTGATTTTAAAGCCTATTAACTTAATTTAACGCATGACCAAACTTCAAATTAAGATTAATAAAGAAAAGACAAAGTCTTAACTATAGTTTTGTCTTGAAATTGTGAAGGAACTTTAAATTAGTCCTTAAATTTGTTAAAAACTTAATTAAATCATTAATCACCTAATCCTTAGCTATTTTCAACACTTTGGTAATTTTTGAAAGCAAGTTTTAAATCATTTTTTCAAGTGTTTAAGCCAAGTTAAGTTAGTTTAGCATTTTTCATCTTTTTAATCAATTAATTAGATTTTCTTAGTCAATTTTAATCTAATTAAACTAGTATTTATAATATATCCCTTTTGGATCAACATTTGGGGTCTTAAAAACACTGTTATATTACTTGTTCGATAGGTGTACTTACCTTTCACGTTGGTTAATTCAAAGTAAAAAATTGTTCAAAATTCTAAGCCACCTAACCATCACAACAGTCATCTCTAAATTTCTTACTAATAAGCTCAAAAAGATCCTTTCTTATGTTATTATCAATAATCAATTTGCCTTATTGAAGGTAAAACGATTGGTGATAACATTCTCCTTGTATAAGAGATTTTTAAAAACTATCACCTGAATAATGGACATGATAGGTGTGCTTTCACACTCAAATTTAAAAAGCATATAACTTAATTCAGTGCGAGTTGTTCTTAATAACCTAAAGGTCCTTAGGTTCCCTTCCATTTTTATAAGTTGTATTAGAGAGTGCATTACCTTTACTTCCTTTACAATCTTTATCAATAGCCTTCCTTTGAAATTCTTTATCAACAAATTAGGGTTGAGAAAAAGGGATCCCCTTTCCCTTTATCCGTGTATTACTTGCATAGAGGTGCTCACTCAAATCCCTGTCCATTAACCTATGATAGCCAAGTTTGCAATTTCCATTAGAGATGTTCAAAACTTAAATTTTCGCACCTTCTTTTCATTAATGATTTACTCCTATTCTAAAAGGTTGATACTTAGTCCACTAGAACCATTTCCGAAGGTCTTACTCTTTTTTCAAGTTTTTCTAGTCTAGAAATAAATTTTTCAAAAAGCCAAAATTTTTTTTATCAAATATGAATAGAGATCTAGAGAAAGATATATCTAGACTCACAATGATCAAAAGATGTCAAATTCCTATTAAATATTTTGGTATTCCTCTTTTCTCAGGTAAACCCTCGAAGAGAGATTGTAAACCTCTTCTTGAAAGAATAGAGACTAGAGTTAAATATTGGATCAAAAGGTGTTTGTCTTACGTAGGAATGTTGTAGCTAATTGTTGTAATTCTCTTTAACTTTCAATTTTATTAGTCTACTCCCTATCTATCACATTGTTGCACGATTAAAGAGATAGAGAGTAAAATTAGAAACTTTCTTTAGATAGGGACCATCTATATCATAGTTCTAAAGTTCAATGGGAAAATTTGTGTAAAAATAAGAAGGAGGGAGGGCTAGGCATAAAAAACCTTACGACTTAGAGCAAAGTGTTAATAAGAAAAAGAATTTGGATCCTTTTTAGTGACACATAAGCTCTTTAGATTAAATGGGTCCATAGTGTTATTTCTATAGGAAAATGTTTTTGGAATGCCAAAAATAAAAATGGCTACACCTAGAGTTAGAGGAAAATTCTACAAGTGAAAAATATCCTTAGGAACCAATTCATAATTAGGGTTGGTAATGGGATGTGTACCTCTCTCTAGTAGGATCCTTAGCATCCATATGGTGCTCTTATAAGCTTTACAACTCCGAGACAGATAAATAGCTTAAATCTTCCATTGAGTTTAAGAGTTGTTACATTAATCAATGAACATCATTAAATATGTAAGACTACCAAAAATGAACTTATTTGATCCCTTTCTTCAAACCTCCCTTGGGTCAATTTTGTTTAGTATAAAAAATCTATCCCCATATAAAGCTTTATTCTATAGCTTGACATATTGAATAAACTCCAAAACAAGGACAAACTCTCCTTCCTTAATTCCACAAACTTTTGTTCCCTCTACTTGGCTAATTAAGAAATCCACTCCCATCTATTTTTTAACTAAAACTACTCCCTGACATTTTGGAGTGAAATGCTTAACTATTTTTAAATTAGAATAAATCCCCAAAGCTTATCCCTTCATGATATTATCAAATGGATCCAAAACTACCCTAATCAAAGGCTCCTCAACCTAAACTTACTCAAAAAATACTTTAAACCCATGTTTACATTCTTTAATAAGAAAGGAATATTGAAATTTTTAAGAACTCTCCCATAGAGCTTCAAAACAATATCTCCAAAGTGGTCTCTCTATTCTTAGAATTCTGAAACAAAGTAACAGATGATATTTAACCATAATACCTTTTTTTTTTGTTTTTGCTAATGATCAGTATGAATTTTCTTAAGTTTTAATATGTGAAATCATATGAATTCATCTCTATTTTTGGTATAAAAGTTTTAAAATTGTGTCATATTGTATTAAACGACATATTAGAGGTGTTTACTTAAGTTCTAGATTAAAGCATCAAGTTTTGGAGCAAAAATGAAGCAAAGGCTATGGTTTTACAAGTAATACGCCAGTCTAGAGAGGTATAAAGTGGTCTAATAGACCACCATATAGCTTCGAGAATTGGCACATATACGATGGATCAACAGACCACCGTATAAGTCAGTAACCCATCGTATTACTCTTTGTCAACCCAAAAAAAAAGGCAAGTAAGTCTTTTTTTCTTATTTTCAACTTACCCTAATTAGAAAGAGTATACAAACCCTCCCAATGAGGAAAGAAAAGAGGAGAGCAGTCATTACTTCATTTTATGCTTTTCATCATATTTTCCTAGAAACCTCTCTATGTTCTTAGTTTTTTAGTGGATTTTGTTACTGTTTTGATTTCAATCCATTTAGTTCAATGTTATAAGTAGTTTTTATGCTTTAAGTATAGTTGTTAAGTGATCTTTTATTTATTTTTGTATTTTTATGTTTTAAGCAATTTAGATTGGATGTTTATTAAGTTTTGGGCTTGAACTTCATGGATAATGTATAGATATTAGATTTTATATTAATATATGGTTTTCTTTTCCATGTCCAACCTTTATTTTGGTTGTTTAAGCTTGATTTCTTATTGTTTTTTTTTCTAATTTTGTTAAGTACTAGCATGTATGGTAATTTCTCTTATGGATTTTCATTTATTCTTGGTGTTTTTTAATGGGTTTTGCTTGGTAATTGAGATTTAGCCATTTCTTTATCTTCTAGAATATTTAATTTCAGTTTTTGTTCAATTTGGGATTGTTATAATTTCTATTTTGTTTGTGCTATTTTGGGTTTTGGTGAATTAGGTTGCATTTAGTTAATTATTAGCATAAAACGCTTGGATTTTCATTAAACTAAGTGTTGAATTGCAATTTTCATTACCTTTCTTAATTTTCTAGCTTTGATTTCATTTGATTAAGTATGAGATATGTTTATTTAATCTTTGTTTTGATTGGTCTGACAATGTGTGGCTAAGTTCCTAAGAGTTTGAAGGTGTTAAAGAGATAAAGGGTGATTATTTGTGAGAATTAAGTTGGGTTTGTATTGAATTGGTGTTTTTAGGCTCAGGTTAGTTTAGGAATTTAGTTTAATGTTGGAAATTAAGAGTTATTTCTAGACTTGATCACCTTTTTGGTAATTACCTAATTCAAATACTAGGAATGAGCTTTTGATATGTAATAATTAATAGAGATTTCTCAAAGTAGCAATAGATTATTTCGAATTGTAGGTAAACTTAACCAATTAGTATAAACTTCCAATCCTCTAAGTTACACTTTCCAATCTTGGGAGTTAGCGGCTTAAGTTAGCCATTCCTTATTGCCTATTGCTTCTTCGTTATTAAACTTAGAGAGCTTATTTGAGGTTATTGTGAAGTTAGGGCTATGTCTAGAGTTTATTAGATTTATCTATTTTAAAGGAACAGAGGATTAGAGAGTTCGTTCAGATCTATAGGTTAACATCTTAGTTAAAACACCATTTATTTAGATTCTATGATCAATAATTATCCCAAAATCCTGATGATACCTTCTGTCCAGTTCTTCATTGTTGTTATTAGTTTATTAGATTTTGTATTGTGTTGACCTATTGAGTTGAATTCGTTACATTTTAGTTTATTTAGTTCTCATTGCATTAGGGGTTTTATTTTCCGTACAACATTCGAAATAGCATTTACATCCTAGCTCCTTGTGATTCGGTCCTAACTTACCTTATTGCACAATTTAGGTAGTTAAGAATTTATTATTTGATAGTTTACTATTATCTTGGTTAAGTGACTTTAAAACTTTGAATGATTTTGAAACAATTTTACTTTGAAAACCAACGAAACAAAGGCAAGTGCACTTATAGCAAAAGTAATATATTAGAGTAAATTTCAAACTCCGAATGTCGATCCCACAGGGAAAATTTTACTTAATTACTAGGTCGATTATATTACAATTATTTAGGAAAGATCTTAGAAAAACTGATTAAAAATATGAAAATACCTTAAACTAGACTACCTTGGCTTAAACACTCCAAGAATGATTTTTAATTGCTTCTGAAAAATTCTTAAAATTACCAAATGTGAAAATTAGCTAAGGATTAGATGATTGATGATTTAATTGAGCTTTAAAACACATTTAACGTCTGATTAAAGTCCTTTAGAAACAAAGTTATGGTTAAGACTTTGCTTTTTCTAAATTTAATCTTGTCTAAAGTTTGGTTATGCTTTAAAATCAAGTAAATGGGCTTTAATTTTAAGAAGGTGAGTTTTGAAAAATTAATCTCAGATTTCTAACTTTCACAAAAAAAATCTAGGTTTGGTCATGCAAGGATTAATTTGTGTTGCTTAATGATTTTTCTAACAATTTAAGATGATTTCTCATGCTTAAACTATCTTAAACACTAATCTTAAGTGACTAGCTTAAAATTGATTCATTCAAACCTTTAATAAACAAAATCTAGACACTTTAACATGTTTTAAAACTCTTTCAAATCATCAAATCACCAAACCTTAGTAACAAAAAATATTAACCATACATTTGCATTAAAGCATACAAAATATGAATTTTATATAACATACTTTGATATATCTGAAATAAAGAGCTCAAATGTAAAGTTTAGATGATACAAAAAAAATCCCAAAAAAACTTTTGGATGTTTCTTAAAATCTTAACTTGATTCTGATCTCCAACCAAGCTCTAATTCATCAAGATGTTGCAGAAAAAATCAAGAACATTCATAGATGTAAGCATAAAAATATCAAACTTGATTAATCCGAAAAATGGAACAAAATAAGAAATCATTTATGTTTAGAAACCCCCTTAGATGATTCCTAAACTCAAATATGAGTCTTAACAGCAAACTTCAATATTTAGAAACGCAGAATTACACTTAAAAATCTTAATACAAGTGTTTGAAGCAAGGAACTCAAGGAAAGACTAAGGTTAGAGAAGGATGCTCTCTCTTTTATGTTTGCAGATATGATCTCCCTTGTGCCATCCTAATTCTTCTGTGTTTTTGTTTGTTTTTTTAGTAGCTACTGCCTCCCACATTTGCTAACAAACACCAACATTAATTAGGAACATGCCAGAGTTGATATGATGAAGATTTAGAGCTGAAATTGTTGACTCTAGTGATCAACGGCACCTTGAGAAGGTGTCGTTAATGCCTAACTGTAGCACCCATTAACGGCCCCCTGTTCTTCCATTAACGTGACCCTGCCAGGGGATCATTAATGAATAGAAAGGAGAAGCTTTCTTCATATTTTTGCTCCAATCTTCATCATTAAGCCCTATCCTGCAAATTAAACATAATAATACATAAATTTAAAAATTAAGCACTGAATTAGGGGTTATAATTCAACAAATTAACTATTAAAATTCTATTAATTTGACCCATAATAGCAGTCACCCTCACTTTAAGTTAGAATGTTTCATCTTTATATTCTACCTCTACAACCTCTGTTCTCAGGCTCTCTTCTTTATTTCCGCTTTAAACATATTCTGATTTTTAAATTAATCAGGAGACAATATAGATTTATTCTTTTAAAAGTACTAAAATTTTAAATTTAATTAAAGCAAAAATGTTGATTTTAGGAACCAAAAATAAAATAAAATTTTAATTTAATTTTCAAATAGATTATTACAAAGATTATTAGCATTTCCATAAATTTTTCAAGTTAAATTATAATGGCTAACAGAGAATCAGTAAAATATCCTCTACTTGTGGTGAAATTAATTTAGTATATAATTATTTTTCTTCTTCTGAGACATTTCCTAAACATTCAATATAATAAAATGTTTTATGATAGAATATCCAATGGTGGAGAAATTTATATAATAAAAGAATATCTTGTTGGGGTAAAGGGTAATATTGTTTCTTGTAAGAAAGTATCATTTAACATCTGTAAAATTTTTGGAAATTATTCACATCAATAAGTGAAGAATAAAAAAAAAGATAAAAGGTTTGATAATGTATCTTTTAAAGATGATGAAGCACAACAAATATTAGACAAAGAAAAAAGAAAATATATTATTAATATAGATTTTTATTTTCTTATAAAAAGTACTTTTATTTCTTAAATGAGTTTAAAAAATGTTGTAAATGATAAGGAAGCTATTTTGTGATGTAAAAGAGTTTGAACTATATGATTATATCATTATTGTATTCATTCAAATTCATTAATTCATCTTATTTTAAGAAGTAATGGGTACTAAAAAAATGAAAAGTACTTTCTTATTATGAGATTCATATGTATTTACTTTAAGATATGAAGAAAAAAAAGTTAGTTGATTATGAATTCATATATGTCTAATTAAGGAATAACATGATATACTATTATAACTGGTAGGTGGACTGATCAAAGATAAAAGGCCTTGATTAATTTCTTGGTTTATTATAATGATAGAGTAACATCTAGTTTAAATATAGTAAAAATTGCACAAATTTATTTGAATTATTTAATGAAATTATCAAGTAGGTTAGATTAAACAATATTATCTATTTGTAACTAATAATGTGGTTAATTATATATCAACTAGGTTATTATAATCAAAGTATAAGTATATATTACTACTCTTTATGTGCTTCTTATTGTATAAATCTCATTTCAAAAGACTTTTAATGCATGAAGTACATTTCTAATCTTGCTTTACAAGCATTTAAGATCACACACACACACACACATATATATATATATAATCATCTAAATCTTTTATATTGGTTAAGAAAACAAAAATATGGGGTTAAGATTATATGTTCTGCTTTTAAAGTATGAGCATATTTATTACTAACATATTTATTACTCTTTATGTGTTTCTTATTGTATAAAACTCATTTTAAAGAAATCAAATACATATAGCATATTTCTAATCTTACTTTTATGCATCTAAGATCATAAATTTTGTGTATAATCATTTGACTTTTTATCTTTGTTAAAAAAGCAATAAGATTGGATTAATATTATTCAACCTGTTACTACTGGATTTGAAACTATATTTATAACTTTGAAAAGTATTTATAATCATAAAAAAGTTGTTGACCTTAAATGGCACCTAAGAGGGTGTCAAACTAAATTTGCTAACTTAATAATGTTCCTAACCAAAATTCAACTATTATAATGATAATAATGCTAATATAGTTCAATGCAATTCAAACTCAAACTCACATTCAAATATAACAAGACAGACAAACAATCAATAAAAAATATGTAAAGAGTGAAGGGAAGAGAGGATACTCAAATTGACTTTTATAGTAATTAGACAATAACCCTTTGCCGATATTTACTCTCTAAGTCAAAATTTTATATTTTACTAAAAATAAATCTTCTTTAGGGAGAAGAGGAACCCCTAAAAATATTTTTCAATAGGTGAAGAGAAACCCTTACAATCTTCTTTAATAGGTTTGAACAATATTATTTAATGGATAAAGAGGAATCCTAAAAATCTTTCTTATAGTGTGAAGAGTAACGTTTTAAACAAACTTAATCTAAAACCAAAACTAAGTATACATACCATCAATATCTTACTTGATCAACACAATGCATAAGAGCACAATATCATAATGAATGCAATCAAATAGACTTTAAGAACTTTACACTTTATACAGTTCTCACTCTTTCTCAAATCAACTAAGAGTCATTTAATTAATCTAAAACCTTATAAGTTTCTTCAACGACTAATACATCATATATTTATACTTAATAATCAATTACCAACCCAATCAAGTTGTTACTCTAACTCAAATTTATTAGTAACAAAATTAATTATTACCCTATACTGATCGACCAATCTAACAACTAGTTACATAATCTAGTAGCTTTCTCACCTACACTATCGATCATCAAACCACAATAGTGTCATTTTCCTAATTGTTACTCCTAAAAAAATTTAACTAAAACATGTTTCAACTAGTGGTTGACCACTCCCCTAGACTAGTCAACTAGTATACATAAATTCCAAATACTATTGACCAATAGGCAACACTGCTCAACTAATGCTTCTGTAGATCATTTTTCTAGATTCTACAGATCATTTTTCCAATACATTAAAAAAAATTTCAAAAAATTTTGAAACTTTTTCAAGACCTTCCAAAACCAATCTTCTGGGCGGAAAATTAAACATACTAACAAAATTTCCCAAAATATTTTAATATGTAAAGAAGTTTTTCTTTAAAAACTTCACATATAATCCTCTTAATTATGAAGCATTATATTCATAAACCCTACATGAAAATGATCTTGCAAACTTTGAACTCCTAAAGACATTTAGATGATCAAGGTAAGATTTAGATCCAAATTTTATAAAGATAAATCTATTAATCTCTAACTATCTTGGCCTTGATTGACTCCTTCATCTGGAAAACACCTTTCACCTTAAGCTTTAATATATGTTATTGCACCTTATCTAAATTCCTATCTTTTTAATTACACTAACAAAGTAAATCATTGTTACTAATTATATTTTTCTCATCATCAAAACAAAGTTAAAACATCACTTAGTTTAGCAATCCCCCTCCCCCATTTTGAATGATAACAAAATATTTGGTGATATTAAAGAAAATGAATGTTAATGAACAACATTATATGCTTGCTCTTCCTAAATATATGCAACAATGTTTTTCAATATATCAATTATAAACCTCCTTTATGTACCATAAATTGTTACTTCATTTTTTTCCTTACTTGATTTAATAATGTGCTTTCTTGATTCACAAGAGGGCTCTTGGTGATTTTTCTTTTCCAGTTAAATAGTTATAGGTTCCATCATTACATTCCTCACTTGATATCCATTTGATACCACTCAACATTAACTTATAAGACAAAGAAAATCAACATGTTCTAGATACCCATATAAACTTAGATTCTTAGGGCGTAGTTTTTAAGCCTTTATTAACCTATATTCTTAACGGTATACACCACCATCCCTTTTTAGAAAACAAAACCGAAATATGACCATATTGTCCATAAAAATAGCATGTCTTATGTGTATTGTATGATTAACAATGAGTCTTATAGTTTTGGGGAGCATATGCATTCTTCCTATGATAATGTGCTCTCATAATATAAGAATAAAACTTTGAATGTATGTAAGGTATTTTCCTATAATTGCATTTATGAATGTAGGTATATGAAAATAAATCATGTCAGTTTTTATTTTGTGAGGCCAAAATGTGTACATTTAAGATTTTGTGTTCTTATAAAAATTATGCTTGTTTATTATAATCGGTAACATCATACTCTTAGATTATAACATTTTATGCATTTCACATTTCAACTTTTGATTCTCATGCATGCATTCTTCTAAAAGAATCAAAGTCTCCTTATCTTCCTTTTCAAACTCATGACTTCTAATTATTCAACTAATTAATCATATGATAGTTCATCATCATAATGATGATCATAATTACCTGAAAATTTTGGGGGAAAAAAACCTCATTATCTTCATTATCTATGAGACACATGTGAGCTACTTCTTCTTCTGAAAGTTCACTCTTCATTTCTTTAACTTGGCTAAATCCTTCATAAGTAACCTCTAATGTATTATGAATTTCACTAGCTGATTCACACAATAAAACCTTATTAAATTCATTTCTATATAATACTTAAAATAATATATATATATATATATAACATTGATATTAAAAGATACAAGTTCCTTATTAGTAGCATGTCATTCCTTTATTACCTTAGGAGTTTTATTCCCATCTACTATTTTTATATGAATAAAGGGATCATTTTAAACTATTTCCCATATATTTACATTTTTAGTCATTTAAAAAAAACTTCATCTTAATCTTCTAATATGAATAATTTTTTTCATCAAAAAAAGGTGTTCTACCCACAATTTGCCCTTTTGATTAAATTAAGAAGTCAATGCATTCAAATGTGCCATTAACAAAATTTATCTGCAATAAGGGAGATTAGTTCTAATAAAAATTATTGGTCCTAAATGGCACCTAAGAGAGGGGATGGGGATAAATTAGGTGTTCAAAAATTTATAAAATTAATCCTAAATCCAATTTTGCTAACTGAATATTACTTCTAACCATAAGTCAACTATTATAATTATGATGATGATGAAAATATAGTTCAAGTAATTCAAATTCAATCTCATAATAAAGTATGATAAGATAAGCATAAATAACTAATCAATAATATGTAAAGAGTGAAGGGAAGAGAGGATTATCAAACTAAGTTTATAGTGGTTTGATAGCAACCCTTTACCTACGTCCACTCTCTAAGCCACACTTATATATTTCACTAAAAATTAATCTTTTCTAGGAAGAACAAGACGCTTTAACAATCTTCTTTAATACATTAAGTGCAATCCTAAATAGTCTTCTTTAATGTGTCAAGACAAACCCTCAAAATCTTTCTTATATGGTGAAGAGTAATCCTTCAAAAAAAACTTAATCTCGAATAGAAATCAAGTATATACACCCTTAGTATCTTGCTCGATCAATATAATACATAAAGGATGAATAACATAATGAATGCAATCAAATAAACTTTTAAAACTTCAAACTTTAAACATTTCTTAATCTTTCTCAAATCATCCAAGACTCATTCAATTCATCTAGACCCTCAAAATCTTCTTCAAAAATCAATACAATAGATATTTATACCTAAAAAATAGTTACCAAAATAATATAGTTATTAATTTAACTTAAAAATTTGTTAAACACAAAATTAGCCATTACAATTCTGTAGAAAAGGGCATAATTGACCAGTTAAGTGCATTGGTCAGCGTATTGATCTACTAATACCCCATAGTAGTTAACCAAGATAATAACTACTCATATAATCTGGCATCTTTCTCACCTACAGTGGTTGATTAATAAATGATAACGACACCGTTTTCCTAGGCGTTCAAGAAACTATTAAATTACTAAAGAAATTTTACTCAAACATATTTCAATCCCTAGTCAACCACTCTCATATACTGGTTGACCAACCAATATTAGTCAATCAATACTTTTACAACTTAGTTTCTAAATTCTTTATTTTTTTTCAAAATATCAAAAATCTTTTATGAAAATTTTCTAAACTTTTTTAAAACCTTCCAAAACTAATCTTCTTATAAAAACTTAAAAACACTCAAAATGTTTTCTAGAATATTTCAATTCATTAAGACGGCTTTCTTTTAAAATTTTATCAAAATTCCTCTTGATTATGAAACACTACATGCAAAATTCCTATGTAAATGAACACGCAAACTTTCCAATCCTCTTGGTCATGACATCAGCTGTTGTAGTCCTAACTCTAACCTGAAGGGCAAGTTAAAGAAAGGTATATGCTAGATCTTATTCCCGGAATTAGCCATCCCCCCTTGTTCCTTTCCCCACTTGGATGTAAATGAACATGAAAACTATGAACCTTTAAAGTCATTAAGATGAAAAAGGTAAGATTTACAAGAAAAAAAATTACAAAGATTAAAATATTAAACCTTAACTATATTTGTCTTGATTACATCCTTCATTTGGAAAATACTCTTCATTCTGTGTACCTTGGGCTCCAATATGTGTTCTTACACATCATCCAAACTTCTATCTTTTTAATTACATCAACAAATTAAATCACAGTAGTAATTATGTTTTTTTCATCATCAAAATTAAGTTAAAACCTCACTTTGTTCAAAGAAAAAACTTCAAAATCTAATGATAAGTAATACTTCTCAAATTAAAAGTTTTCAAAGGCTATGAAAGAAAAGAGGTTTATGTTATTATTGTATAGAATAAAATTGAGGATGCTTACTTGATTATTATGAATATTGTGGCTCTACCTTCATGAGGATGTTAAGGATGGTTTACTTATATTAAAAGCCATCTTTAGGTTATATATATGATAGTATGTGTTGAACCAAGGTGGTTCTAATCATGTGTTTTGATGATGAAAAAACATTATTCTTACTAATCTTTTAAGTGTTTGAATTGTTTATAAGAAAGGTTAATGCTTAAAGTGTAAGAGCATGTATGTGGAGCCTAAGGTAGAA
>JAOXYD010015501.1:0-14902 GCA_028565735.1 Pinacopodium congolense
TAAACTCAAACCATTAGTAATCAAACATGTTTTGTTATCATCAAAACCAAGATTGGAACCTCCCTTGGTTCAACAATCAATAAAGTTAGGGATATACCTTTTCTTGTCATGAACACGATGTGTATCTTAGAGGAAGGTAATAAGTGTATGGTGCCATTAATACGAGAAATAAGTCTTATAATCAAAAAAATTTTTAGCCATGCAACTTTCCAAGGGCATTAATAAGATGAAACTCACATTATTGTAAACTTTAAAGAGGAAGAGGAATTGCCAAATAAGCTACCCAGTGGAGTTACCTAAGTCCTTAAGTAGTTCATGGATGTTATGCAACTTTATAAAATCCCACTAAAGCATGAAGTAGATTACAAGATCAAGTGCACCTCCTTTTATGTCACTTCCTAAGCTTAAATAATCCAGGAGATAATTAAAGGAATTTTTGGATGTATTATATATCCAACAATTGAATGCCCTATATAGTGCACTTATGCTCTTTTAAAAGAAGCACAACGAATCACTCTTGTTCTGTATTGTCTACCAAGAACTTAGTAAGGTTACAATAGAGCACAAGTATCGAATTCCATTAATTCTTGACTTCTTAATCAATTTAGAGATGTACGAAGTTTAACTAACCTTAACATGAGATTAGGATGCCATCAAAGAAGGATGGTAAAGGGAGACAAGGAAAAGAGAATAAGTGTTACAACATATGGTTCGTATAATTTTCTAGTGATGCCCTCTGGACTCATAAATACACCCACTACATTTTGCACCCTTATGACCAAATATTTCAACCATTTGTGGACAAATTTGTCATGGTATACTTAGATGATATTGTAGTATATAGTGAAATGTTGGAATAAGATATTGAGTAGTTATGGAAATTTTTAAAAGTTCTACAGAAGAATGAGTGAGAAATGAAGAAGGAGAAATGTGTTTTGACACGAATAGAAATCATGTTATTAGGGCATGTTGTTTAAGGAGATAAGTTACAGATGGGCAAGTTCAAGGTACAAGCTATTCATGAATAGGAGCCACCAAAGAGGATATCTAAATTATGTTCTTCCTTGGTCTCATAAATTACTATAGAAGATTTTTCAAGAGCTTTTCCTCCATCACATTTTCACTCACTGATCTATTAAAGAAGAATAAAGGATGGCATTGGGATGAGAAGTGGCAACGAGCACTCCAGATGCTAAAGCAAGAGATGACTAAAGAACCTATGTTGTCCCTTCTTGATCACACAAAACCATATAAGGTGATCATTGATACATTGAAATTTTGATAGGGATGAATTTTATAGTATTTCTATATGTGTGTCAGTTCCATTTCATCCCTATCTTGTTGTTTAAATGCTTAATTTATATTCCTTTTTACGTTTAATACAGATTTGACCTTAAGGTACAAATATAAGTTAAAAGGGCCAAGTTTTGAGTAGAATTGGGGAAAATTTGTAATAAGAGGAGGTGTGGAATCAATTTGAAGACCTAGAGCATCATGCTATAAGGTTCCTTACCAAATGTCAAGGTCATATGATAAGCCATGAAGAGTTCACAAAGAAAAGATCCAGACAAGTTTGGTTCAACTCCAGATTTAGTGCAGGTGCATTTGAGGATGTGTTAGGAACACTTTCAGAGCTCAGATTAATATAAACCTTTATGGGGAGCAAGATCACCATGTGAGGAACCTGCATACAAAATTTCATGGCAATTGAAGGTGCGTAGGAGGAGTTAGTATAGAAAAGGCGATCACAGGTCAAAGCTGTCAAAATTCAGGGAGTAAAACAACCCCTTATAAAACAGCACCTCCAAGTCTTAAACGGTGCCATTTTACCCCCGACACCAGAAAATAAAAAAGAGCAAGAACGTCGTTATTTCACTAAAAACCTAAGTTTAAAATGAAGGCTTCATCCTTTTCAAGCGGACACCCCTCTTTTTCACTATTCCAACCATTCCTTTAGGGGTTTTTTTTGTGTTTTTCTTTCTTTCTTTCTTAGTTTAGGAAGTTTTAGCTTAGTTTCCTGTATTTTATTTTTGCTACTCCTTTATTTTCTTGTTTTAGACTAAGAATCTCTAGTGTTTTTTTTTTGTTTTTCTATTGTTATTTCATTTATGTTGCATTTATTTCAGATTTTAGTTGTGTTTTTGCATATTTATGTATGGAATCTTGGTTTTTAATTAATACAAGTGTTGTTTCTTTTATTTTTCAACGTATTCTCGTTATTTGTGTTATTATTCTTGCAATTGTATTTTATTTTTTGTATTTTCAGTTTTTGTTTTGTGTTATTTTCATGATGTTAGGCTAGTGTGTGTTTGGGTTGGAAGTTAAAGATGGAATTTTAAGCTTAATAATTGTAAGAATAGACTTGAATTTTAATGGGATTTGTGATTGATAGGATTGAATTGGGATTCCACATAAATGTCATGAATTAGGGATTAATGCTTAGGATTAGCTACCCTAGGTATAATTCCTAGTTTAATTGTGAAGATTGAGCCATGTGATATGTAATTGTCCTTGGCGATTTCCACAAGTGGCAATAGGCTAGCGGAATTTGTTAGTGAACTTAATCAACTTAGTCTAGAAGTCCAATTATCTTAGTTACAAAATCTAAGCTTGCGAGATTGTAGTTAAAGCTAGTCATTCCTTAATTTGTTAATACTATCGCATCATTAAACCTAGCGAGTTTATTTTAGGTTGCCTCGTGGTTATGGATAGGTTTTCTATCATATAGGACCTATCTAAAGTTGGAGGAATTGAGGGTTTAAGAGTTTGTTTGAACCTATAGGGTAACATCTTAAACCAATAGCAAAATTATTTATTTCGAGGATCATTTATAAGTCTAGAATCCCAGATTCATCTTCCACCTAGTTGTCGTATTTGTTATTCGCTTCTTGTTTGTTTTCTTTAATTTCTTTAATTGTTTTTAGAGTTTAGTTTTAATGCCTTTGCATCCAGTAGTTTTATTTTTCCTTTTTAGGTAGCATTAGAATAGCTTTAGCATACCCTAGCTCCCTATAGGATCGACCCTGACTTACCCTAACTACTTAGTTAGTTAGTTAGGTGTTTTATTATTTTGGAGTTCACGACATAATCACCAACTTTGCACTTGTTGGTGTCTTATTGTAAGATGGTCATCTAGTTTATGAAAATCTCAAGCTTACTAATATGGGTGTAGTATATAGACTTTTAGGTTATAATTTTATGTTTTTTTTACTGTGACCTTTAAAAGAAGTGGCCATAGTTATGTTTATTTCTAGTTAAAATGCAGGTTAACACTTAATTAAGGAGTTTTATATAGAAAAGAGCATAATTATATGTTTTTTTAAAAGATTAATATGGGTTTTTAACAGTGTCATTGATGTCAAAGTGAACCACCATTGAAGTCTCAAATGAAGTTAGTAGAATGATGGCTGTCAATAATGGAACCATTGTGAATCAAGCAAACCACCGTTGATGATCACTTTCTAGACAATTCAACACTATTCTATAAGATATAATAATATGGTAGAAAGAAATGTATATCTCTTCTACTATACTATTACATGTTATTTTGATATTATAATATATAAAATTAAATTGTATAAAGACCTTTACAAATGTCAAGTATAAAATGTATAGTTGCTGAACTTTGATTATGAGTTATTAAATAGTAAAATGAAGAAAAATTTTCAAGTGGAAGGGCTGCTCCTAAGGGGATAAACAATCTTATATTCCTTAGAAGATTGATTCAGTATCTATTTTGAAGGAAAAGTAGTCTAATCACTCCTTAATTATCCCTAAACCTAGCATGGCCACATATTAATAGATATTTAGAGAATTTAGTAGTCTTAAATAGCGATTCATTAGTTTTTAGGTTTTCTTTCTTAACTTTCTTCCAATTTTTGTGTTAAAAATAAGTG
This sequence comes from Pinacopodium congolense, assembly GCA_028565735.1. Lineage (NCBI taxonomy): Eukaryota > Viridiplantae > Streptophyta > Magnoliopsida > Malpighiales > Erythroxylaceae > Pinacopodium > Pinacopodium congolense. The sequence goes on from JAOXYD010015501.1 coordinate 3,897, forward strand.
GATAAAGTGAGTAGGGGCTGAATTACAAATGGAATAGCTATATTCCAAATGTATTTCTTACTCTTTAAATCTTTTTGTATCTTAACTGTTGTTTCATCAATAGTTATGGGCTTTATGATCGAGTCTTTATGTTTATTGCTAAAAATTTCTATCTAATTTGAATAATTGCTAAGGTAAGGTAAAGTAAGTAAAAGGATTAATTATGTTCTAATTATTTAACTTTATGAAAATTTTTGTTTATTTGTGTGCAAAACTATCATTATAGACTTGTCTTCCAGAATAGATTCATAGGTAATTAAGGATATGAAGAATCTACTCGAATTGATGGAAAAAATTGATAAACAATGTAATTTACATCAATGAATGATCAAAATTTGATTAATTGTAAGGATATTAGTTATAGAAGAGAATTTTAGTTTTGAACTTCTTGATCTTTTTTGGCTATTACCTAAGTTCATTGAATGACCAAACAATGAAATAGTATTAATGGAGAAAAATAATTGACTTTAATCATAATTGTGTCTTGAATTAGAGAAGATTCACTAGATCTCCTTACACAAATATTTCTTACTTAGTTAGTCTATTAAACTCGAGCCCTTAGTTGGACTTTTGAATTGCTTTTAGTTTAATCTATTACTTATTTAAGTGCTTTAGTTAATTTAGTTATTTAATTTAATTTATCACTTTAATTGGGTTATCTAAATAATTAGATATTGAGTGACCTAGCAATTACAAAAGTTCCTTATGGAAATAATATTTGGATTAAAAAGAATTTACGATAATACTTGTTGATAGATATACTTGCATTAGGTTAGTTCTAGATTAGAATTCGATTGCATTAGTGTTGTTGGTTGTCTCTCAAATAATTTAACCAATTAACATTCAACTGAAATTCAATTCAAAACCAACAAGTTGGAAAGTATACCTATCTCAAGTAATATAGTGAGTAAATTAACTCGAATTATCATCTCATGAAGAATTAACAACGCAATTACTAGGGTAATTAGATCATAATTATCTAAAGAGACCAAATTTAATGATTAATTTAACTAAAATTACCAAACTAAAATAAAAGCTTTCAATTTTGGAAAGAAAGACAGAGGTCAAGTTTTAGGATTGCTTAATGGATTGGGTGGCTAAAGAATTAGTTTTCAATGAACTAAAAGGAATAGTTAGGGATTAAGAGGCTTATCCTAGGTCAACTTCACTAAATTAAGGTAAGGCTATGGTAAGATCAATGTCTTTTCTCTAGCTTTTCAACTTTATGGTTTGGTCCACACATAAATCCAAGAAGTAGCCTTAAAGTGAAAGAAGCTTAGCCTAAAAATTCATATTTTTAGATTAACAACATCAAGATTAATCAATTTATGGTCATATATTGATTAAAATCAAGCTACTTACTAATTTTCCAATGGATTAAGTAATTGGTCCTCTACTTAACCATTTATTATCTTTATCTTAAATGATTAATTCAAGACAAACTTTAAGCATTCAAATAAGTAAAAGATAGCTCATAATCACTCATAAGCATGCATATAGATCATCTATTAACCATTCTTCAACCAAAAATTAACTCAGCCACTCATTTGAATCAAGAAAGAAACCATATTCATCATGTTATTGAACATGTAAAATAAAAGAGAGGATTTCAATACAAAATGCAGGTTTATAATGCATTAAAAGTAGCTATAAACACATCTATAGGTCTAAACTACGTGATTAAACTTTTATAATCCTAAAAAATAAGGTAAATCTGCAAAAAAATTAGAAAATTTCAAGAACACAGGAAAAGAGCCCTAAACTTTGAGAGAATTTGAAAATATGAGTTTCTTGTTAATTTTTAACTTCAGAAACCCCTCTTATAAGTCAGGAACAAGTAGGAATCAAGTTGTACAAGTTGTAACCAATCAGATACAAGATCTAGTTGGAAAATGCTCGACAACTACTTAAATGACACTTTGTAGAGACTAAAACAACATTGTTTAGCCTTCCACGTTTAAGTCTCCAAATTACATAAAATGCAGTTTCTTGATAGTTAAATGGTGGGGTGATAGCTCATACTATTAAACTTCTGATTTATGTTTTTTAGCTATAATTTCATGATTTTCTCTTCTTTTAAGCTTCAATCTGCATTGTTAATCGAAAAGATAATTAAGTACTTTAACATCAATTTGGAGCAAATGTACCTTAAATCATAGTTAAAACCATATGAAAATGCATTGAAAACATAGCCTAACAATTCCCTCTCAATTATAATTTTTCTCATCCTCAAGAAAATCAATCCATCATGAAGTTCAAAACAGCCTATAATTATTAGAAAACTTGTTCAACCTATCAAAAAACATCATTGGAAAGATTTCCTTAAGTTTTTAAGCATAATTATCTAAAAATATGTTATGCAACAAATTAAGCATATCAAGTCACAAACAACTTCAAATTACTTCAAATTCAATATAGATTAGAACTTTAATTTCATATGTAAAATGAATAGTGCTAAAGTAAGATGTATCTTCTTTCAACACAATCAAACATCCTTTATTCATTTACATTAAAACATGAAGAAAAAATGTGAGAATTTTGAAGCTTGAGTGATATGTCACTCAATCTTATTACTCGAAAGTGAACATTTTGTCGTGAACACCCCCAATTACCGAACTAAGTCACATCAATTGGATATTAACACTAATCATGACTTCAATCAATTGGTTTGAAGCCAACAGAGTGAATAAAACTATCTAACTTATTTACATTTTACTTTATTTTGTTTTTTAATCAAGATAAAGATATAGTTTAAAAGAAAGAACATTTTTATTTAAAACTATGAATTTTAAACATGGAATTTCATAATGATCATTAGATATCATTATCCAAAATATGAAGCAATTTAAAACCATTTGATTTTCAATATACCTAATCAAACAAAAAAAATCTAAAAGGGGCATAATAAGTGAAAACAAGTCTAATGACATGTGAAAAAATCGAAAAATTTTCAAAAAATTATAGATTATTGTGAAAAAGATGATAAAATAGTGTGATTTAGGATAAGATAAGCATAAGTGTGATATCACCTAAATCATTCTATCCCTCCACCACACTTAAATTGAACATTCTCCTTAATGTTTATAAAATAAAAAATAAAGAAAAAAGATGGGAGAAAAGGAAAAGAAAGCATTTGGAATGATAAAATAATATATATCTTGCTCCCTTAAAATGTATGCACAACTTGAAAGTATACCTAAAAAATGATAAAATAAGTGAAAGCACAGGGCATAATAAACTGAAGCAGGCTCTAAAATAAGTAGCATAAGATAATGGCAATTAAAAAGCACAAGGAACTAAATAAACACACTAACTACTATCCTTACACACAAAACAAAACAAAAAGCACTTAAACGAACTATTAAAGTTAAAAGAAATAGGGTCTAGATCAGTGAGGATTGTAAAGAGTGAAAGTATTAGAAAATTCCTCAACGATTCTAAGTAAATAAAGCTTGAATATTTAATTATTAGCTTTAAAGGTGGTTTGGCCATTTGTAACCTCAAAGGAATTAAAAGGATAGGCTTTAATTACATCATAAGGACCATACCATATGGATTTCAACTTTTGAAGAAAGAGTTTTAACCTTGAATTATAAACTAATACCTTGTCACCAACTTTGATTTCTCACAGAATGATGTTCTTTTCATGGCATCTTTTAACTTTTTCCTTATAAAGCTTAGAATTTTCATAGGCATCTAACTGAAATTCATCTAAGTTATTCAATTGTGAGAGTCTTTATTCACCATCTTTCTTGGAAAAAAATTTAAGAAATGAATAGCCCAAATTGCTTTGTGTTTTAGTTCAATAGGAAAATGACATGATTTTCCATAAATTATGAGAAATAGAGGCATACCAATGGGTTTCTTATAAGCAATGTGATATACCCATAATGCATCATCTAACTTCAAAGGCCAATCTTTCCTATAGGCATTAATGGTCTTTTCTAAAGTTCTTTTGATTTCTCTATTTGAAATTTTCTCTTTACTGCTAGTTTAGGGATGATAAGAGGTGACAACTTTATGAGTTACACTATAGTTGGATAGGAGGGAATCATACTGCTTATTACAGAAATGAGAACCTTTATCACTTATTATTGCTCTTAGTGTACAAAATCTTGTAAAAATGTTTGTCTTTAGAAACTTCTATTGTTCGTTGGTTGAATGATTAAAAATAGTAGTTCTTTAAACCAATTTTACTTTGAAAACCAAAATGATATTAAGCAAAAACCAACGTGACGAAAGGCAAGTGCACCTATCAAACAAGTAATACAGTAGAGTAATTTTTAGACTCCGAGTGTCGAACTTACTAGAAAACATATATGGTATTTTGAACATTAAATACTAGAATAGTTAGATTACAATTATCTAGGAAATTCTAAATTAATTGATTAAAAAAAGAAAAGATAAAATTAATGAACTATCCTAATTATGCATCAAACCTTTGCAAGTTTGAATTATAAAATGATTTATAAAATTACTGAAAATTATAAACTTGTGGAATTCCACTTTGGATAAGTGATTAATGAATTAAATGAGTTTAAAAACACATTCAAAGGTAGATTAAAGTTCCTTCATGAATTTAAGACAAAGCTATGGTTAAGACTTATGCCTTTTCTTTATTTAACTTAGTTTAAAGTTTGATTATGCTTTAAAACTAGCCAATGGGCTTTAATTTCAAGAAGGTGAGTTATGGAAAATTAATCCCAGAACTCTAACTTTCATAAATAATCAAAGTTTGGTCATGCGTTGATTGATTTATGTTGTTTATTAATGTTTCCAACAATCTAGGTAGATTTTTCGGATCCTAGATTATCTTTCACTCTAATCTTAGTTGATCCGACCAAAATCAGAACTTTAAGAGCTTTAATAAAAAAAATTAGACTTTATTACATACATTTAGACTCTTCTAAAACATTAAAACATAAATATGAAGCTAGAAAATAGCTTTAAGCACACATAATTATCAAAGCATACATAACATGCATCTTAAGCCATATACTTTGATAGATCTACAAATATAAGCTAAGATAAGTAGTTTAGAAGTTACAAAACATGTTTAGAAGCCTTCTAGACAAGTATTAAACTTTAAACTTGATTTGGACATCAACACAGCTTTGAAATCCACACGATCTAGCAAGAAAATCAAAGAATATTCAAGAATATACACATAAGAACATGAACTTTGATTAATTCGAAAAATAGGAGAATATAAATAATGGTCTGAGTTAGAAAAACCCCTATGATGATTTAAAAACTCAGATATATGTCTTAGCAATGTTCTCCAACAAACAGCAACTCAAAATACACTCTAAAACTCGAATTATAAGTGTTTGAAGCCTAAACTATCTAAGAATATGCAAGAGAGAAGCAAGAGCTTCTCTAACTAAGGTTAGATATGAAATCTCTAGATTAGTTCATGTTTTCTCTGTTTTTCTTAGATGTATGCAGACTCTGGAGACTCCCCACATGTGCTAGAAGACAGGGGAATTAATTGGAGACATGTCAAAGTTGACATCTTTAAGATTTGGAGCTGAAATTATTGACTCTGATGAAAAAAGGTGCCCTACCTCCCTACAACGGCACACTGAGAGGGTGCCGTTAACGGTTGAATGTAGCACCCATTAACGACCCCTTGTTCTTCAATTAATGGCACCCTACCAGGGGGCCATTAATGGTCAGAACTAAGAGGTTTTCTTCATGATTTTTCTCCAATCTTCATCATTAAGCTCCATTATACAAATTAAACATAATAAGACATTAATTGAACACTTAAGCACTGAATTAAGGGTCATAATTCAACAAATTAACCATTAAAACTATATCAATTTGACCCTTATCAACTTCACCACTCCTCTTGGCTTATTAGTAGGTAATGCTACTACCTCGATCCATTTACTTACATAATAAACTGTGATTAAAATATATTGGTTGGCATATGATTTAGGGAATGAACTCATAAAATCAATGCCATATACATTAAAAACCTTGGATATTACAATATTATTCAATGACATTTCATGTCTCCTAGAAATGTTTCCACTTTTCTGACAGCTATCACAAGATTTGACATGCTTAAATGCATCTTTAAACAATATGGGTTATTAGAATCTAGATTCCAAGACCTTTTGTGTAGTCCTAGTCAACCCAAAATGTCCTCTGACTTCCATGGAATGGTAGTGATCTAATATAGACGGCTTATGAGCTCATTGCAAGCTATCAAATAATAAATTCCTAACTACCTAAATTACATAGTAATGGTGAGCTAGGGTCAAACCATAGGGAGTCAGAATAAAAATGTTATTTCAAATGTTGAAAGAAAAGAAAAAGAAAACACCTTGAAGAGATGAAAACAAGATGAGCTAAGATGCAATGAACACAAATAAAGAGACAAACACAAAACAAAATTAGATAAGACTAATAACAATAGCAAAGAAGTAGGTTAGAGATATCTTTAGGATTTCAGGATGATCATTGATCCTTGAATCTAAATAAGAGGCACTCTAGTCATTGTGTTAGCCTATAGGGTCAAATAAGCTGTTAAACCCTTGGTTTCTCTAAATTAGACAAATCTAACAAGCTCTAGAAATGCCACTATCCCCATTTATAACCTAGAACAAGCTCTCCAGATTTAATAGTGAAGACACTTTAGGTATTATGGAATGACTAACTTAGGCCACCTACTCACAAGCTCAGAAGGTTTAACCTAAAGGTATGGAACCTTAGGTTAGTTGATTAAGTATCCTAACAAATTCAACTAACCTATTGCTACTTTCGGGAATTGCTATGGACTATTACGTATCACACGTTCAACCCTATCTTTTAGATTAGGAAATTACCTAAAGGTTGATCAAGCCTAGAGATAACTCTTCATTCATGACAATTAACCTAAGTTCCAAACTAACCTAGACAACCAAGCACCAAATTAAGCATAAATTCAACTCCATTCTCACAATTTTCATCCTTTCATCCTTTTAATATCTCTAAACCCCTAAAAGAGCTAGCCACACATGATTAAACTACCTAAAACAAAGATTAAATGAACATAAATCATACTTAGTTAATTAAAACAAAAGCTGGAAAATTAATAACTAATTTAAGAAATCAAATTCAACACTTTATTTAATGAAAACTTAAGTTACTTCAACTAATAAGCAATTATCTAGAACTTAATTAACTAAGATCAAAGATTAAGATTCGGACATGCTTGAGAAAACATAAAACTCGGCTAAACTCCCAATATTAGGAAATAATAGATGTAAAACCATTCAAATGGAAGCAACAACTCAAGCTATGTTATATGCAAAAGTTAAAATAACAAATTCAAGACAAAATGAGCAGCAATTATTGACTGAAGGGGGAGAGCTCCTCTCTTGCTAAAGCATTCGGCCATGGAAAAGAAAGCACCAAAATTAAGGTTAAATCATCAAGCATTCGATTAAATAAATGTCAAACAATCCAATTGCAAATAATAACTCAAGCTATGGTCAAATGAAGCAATTAAATTAACAAAGTTAAGAAAGCCACAATTTTTGACTAAAGGGGGAGAGCTCCTCTCATGCTAAAGCATTCGGCCCCACCATTGACAAGTCTCCATCGTTTGTTCTTGGCCAAGTCTCACACCAGGAAAGCAAATGCTCCATATCGTCACCCCCCATTCAAGCCAAGCCTTTTGCTTCACTCCAAAACATTCCTAATTATTCAAATCAAGACAAAACTGCCCACCTTGCCAAGAGAGGAGAGAGTCCCCACCTTTGTCTAGTTAACTCTCCAAGCCATCCCACTTCTCTCCTTTTGTCTTTTTGTTTTTTGCTCTACCACCAACCACCCTTGTCTCTTTAGTCTCTAGGTCTTTTGCTCCTTTAATTCTCAAAGCAAAGTCACGTTCTGCCTCCCTCCAACACTGCTATTGTATGGTGTTAAAGAGATCGTGTTTTGAATGGGAAGCAAGGCTACACAGCTATTGCTATTTCAAGTGGAAATCACCTATGTTTTTACTCCTCTCTCAATAGTTATTCAACTGCATTTTGAATGGAGAGGAAGGCTTAAGTGTGTTGCCATTTCATGCTTCATTTCCAAGTCTTTTGACTTCATTTTGGACAACTCTTCTAGTTCCTAATACCTATCACTTGGACAACTTTCTTGTGCTCCAATTTACTTTAAATTCTTCATGCTTTGATCTAAAATTTGTACTATGATAATAAACCTATCATTAAGTATAATATAACAAAAATTGAGTATTTAAACAATTTAATAGGATTGAAATGACATTAAAAACCATATGAAAATTTAATATATTTCAATCCTATCAAACATGAATAAATTAAAAGGTTAAGGGAGGAAAGAAAACATCATTTTTATAGTGGTTTGACTAACTAATCTTAGCCTACGTCCACTCCTAACAACCTTGTTGGATTTTCACTATATTAAAACATTCCATTTTAGAATTAAGAGAAACCCTTACAATCTTCTTTTTAAAGAAAGGGTCAAAAGTAACCTAACAATCTTCCTTAAGGGCGAAGAATAACCCAATAAAATCTTCTTCTAAAAGTGAAGAGGAAATCGAACAAATCTTCTTTCCTTAAGGTCAAGAGTAATCCTTTTTACTCTTCTAATTTCAATTTTTTAAAAAAAGCTCAATTCACAAGCCCTTAATCTCCACTCAATCATACACAAGTTAAACCACTTTCTTGATTAAAAACAATGTTTAAAAAGGGCTAAAAAATGCAATCTTAAAAATCAATCCCTTCTCTTAAACTCATTCAAAAACCAAACTAACCTAAAACTCATTTGATGCTCTTTTAATCACCAAAAACTCATAAATATTGTTCTAAACCACTTAGAACCTCTATTTACAAGCTTTCCAAACTTAAAAAATTGTTAAAAATGAAAAAGAGATGTTACTCACACTCAAAATGCCATTGGAAAAAATCTACTAGTCGTTACTTGCCACAACTAGTCAATTGATGTCACAAGTTCGATCAACCGATTACTGGTTAACTGACCCTCTCACACTGGTTGTCTAATACTAGTGAAAAATCAACATTAGTCAACCAAACAATGGACTGGTTGATCGATATATTTACAAAAACATTTCCAGATGTTACAGTATAAAAATTCCAATCTAAAAACCCCTCAAATCAATTCAGAATTGATTTAAAAAAATTCCAACAATTTTTAAAATTTTTGCACAATATTTATGAACATTAAGATATCACAATTAAGATTAAACAAATTATGTCTTAGCTTACAATAAATTGAGCACATTTTTCAAACTTTCAACTCAAATAACTTCCAAAACCATTCACAAACACATTAAAACCTTTTCTTTTACTACAAAACCAACTTACACAAGTTTCAAAGCCCTTTCTAAGGTTGTTTCAATTATTAATAAGTTTTAATTCATCAAACATAAAATTTGCTTTGGTAATGGAAAATTTTTATTCTAAACACTTCCAAAATCTTTTCAAAAGTTTTGAAACTTTCTTAACCACTTCAAAAATATTCTTTTCACTCTAAAACCAATTCACACAATTTCTAAAACTACTCAAAAGTTGTTTTAGATACCAATATTTTCAATTATCTTTAAATATAAAATGTATCTTGGTTTGTGGAGAATTTCAAACTTTCGAAACTTTAAACACTTCAATTTTTCCTTAACTTCTCAAAACCATTTTTCAAACCAAAAACTTGACTCAGTCATATTCAAACACACTCAACCAAACTTAAACAACTTTTTAAAATACTTTGACATATCAGGAAGATTTCTTTAAAACAAATTACCTAATTTACTCTTGATTATGGAACTTTATACTAGTATGAAATTCTAAATCAAATCCTTTTATGCCAATGTAATTAACAAACTCAACCAAACTCTAAAACCTTGATCAAACTCCCAAATGAAAATGATCATGTAAATGTTGAGCCTTTCAAGCATTGAGAAGATCAAATTAACATTTACAATAAAAAATACACCTCTAAACCTATTCAATCTTCTTCTTCTTAGTCTTGATCTTTATTCTTGATCCTCTCATCAGTGCTTGCCTCACCATATGAACATCTATATCAATTTCTTCATGAATTAGCTTACTTCTTAGGTTCCAACACATGTTCTTACATATTTTGAATTAATCTATCTTTTCAATTTCATCAAAACCAAATATTATTTATGATTATGTTTTGTTACCATCAAAACCAATGAATGGAACCTTTCTTGATTTAACGGACTTGAAGTTAGAGAAAAATGTAACTATAAAATGGAAGGCTAACTTTGGGAAGACATCGAAGAGTTGCATGACTCTAGGATTTTGGAATTCTGAGAGCAGTTCTTGCAATATGGATATTGAATTCAGTAGTATTAAAGTAACCTTTTGTTGTCTATAAGGTATGTTTACTTAATTATGGGCATGCATTATAAATATGCTTAGGGATATTGCAATAAAAAAATTATATTCTCAAATTAGATTCTTCACTTCTTATTGATAGCTATAAGACCCATAATTGATTATTAAGTTATCATTCTGCACTGAGAAGAAGCTTGGATTCTTATATACCAAAGTAATAACCTAAATTGAGGCTTGTAATGTTTTCAATAGGAATTTGATGGTTAATGTAGAAAGGACTTGTAAAATCCCATTTTCCGTTAAAAGAGAAGAGCAAGTTACATTTCTAAACTACTTGCATTGCACTAGATGCTTGATATTCATAGATACAGAGAATATGAGTAAAAATTCACCTTATTTCCTTAAAAAAATTGAACAAGGTTGCTACTAGAATAGATGTTGGGAACTCCATTACTCAATTCCTTTAATATCAACCTATTGATGAAGTTGAACCTTTGATTGAAAGCTTAGTTTTAAAGCCTTTTGAATGTAAAATCTCTTCATAATTTTCAAAATCAATTGAAAGCATAATCAATTTGACCCTTAACACTCACCTTATCCTCAACAACTTTTCTTAGCATTTTCAAC
>JAOXYD010015511.1:0-14902 GCA_028565735.1 Pinacopodium congolense
TCAATTTTCGAAAAGTGTCTAGCACCCTAAAGTTGGTCAAACAAATCATCAATTCGAGGTAGTGGATGCTTATTGTAGATAGTCACCTTATTCAACTATCAATAATCAATACATAATCAGAGAGAACCATCCTTTTTCTTTACAAATAATACTGATACGCCCCATAGCAAAGCGCTAGATCTGATAAAACCTTTATCCAAAAGATCTTGTAACTGATCCTTTAATTCCTTTAACTCTATAGGTGCCATTCTATATGGTGGTATAGAAATCAGAACTGTACTAAGTACTGAGTCAATGCAAAATTCAATTTCTCAATCTGGAGGCAACCCTGGTAACTCCTCAAGAAACATATCTGGAAACTTCTAAACTATCAGAACACTTTAGAGACTACTATTCGCCACAGCTAAATCCCTAACTGAGGTTAGAAATCTTTAACATCCTTGCCTAAGCATCTTAATAGCCACTACTGTTGAAACTATATGAGAATGAGTTGTACTTCTTTCTCCCTTAAAGATAAACTCTTCATCTCATGGAATCATAAACACCACTTCCTTCAATCTACAATCTAAGGTGACATAATGAGTGGATAAGCAGTCCATTTCTAATATTACATCAAAATCCATAACTGACAGTATCATAAGATTCACTACCAACCTCCTACCATTAGTTTCTATAGGATAGGAGTAATATATTAAATTAACCTCTATGGCATTAATTAGAGGAGTAGATACTAACAAAGAATCATCCATCTTATCTGGTGTTATTTCTAACCTCATAGCAAAGTTGGGCGACATAAAAAAATGAGTTGCTCCTGAATCTATCAAAACCATAGTCTTTAATCCACAGACGAGAAGGATACTTGATACCACTACATTTGAAGCCTGTGCATCTTGAGGGCAAAGGTGAACACCCTAGCTGAGAGCTAAGGGGTTGTCTTAGGCTGCGGTCTCTAGATCTACCTCCCAACTATCTCCCTTTAAATCCTCGCCCTTGTTGACTACCAAACTGCGATACCCCTTGTGGCTGCTGAATGGAGGTTGTGCCACACTAGAAGAGTACTGTTGGTATCCCATTACAAGGTAATATTTAATTAAATATCCATACTGACCACATCTATAGCAAGTTCCTGGTGGTATGTAACATGGTCCTTGATGCACTCTACTACATTGCTAACAAACAGAAGCTGAGCCTGAATTATTGCGCCCTAAGCTTTGATTGCTACTATTACCACCTACACCAGGGGTAAATATGAATCCTTCTAAGTGTCTACGGCTAGGCCTAGCCTTCCCACAAGCTTTAATAGTCCTCTGCCAAGAGCTCCCACTTTGGCTATACCTTGGAGAAAAGTTTGATTGCTGCTACTGCCATTGCTGAAAACTAGAGGATCTTGCAAATTACCTCCTACTTTGCTCTCCCATAGACAAAGTATCTTGTCCCACTATAATCCTTTTTAACTGCTTGGCCATATCCACTAAGGTAAAAGACTTCTCGCGACAACTCATAGTCATGCGGAAGTTTTTGAACCTATTTTGTGGAGGTCCTAACCCTAGCACATACTTATTGTTTTTCCTTAACTCATATGAAACAATCTCTGGGGCATAGCAGCTCAATCGAATGAAATCTATAGTGTACTCGTCCACTATCTTATCTCCACAACACAGGTTTAAAATTTTGTTATGAGTTTCTTACGAGCTGCAAAGGAGAGGAAGTAGTCCATAAACCTCTCTTTAAACTGTGCCCAAGTCACTGCACCTAAACATGGAAGGATATGGTATCGATACCAATCTTTGGCTATCCCTTGCAAAGACATCTCTATCAGACTCACCAGTTGTATATCAGAATAGTGTAGCCTCCTACCTCGCATCTCCACCTCATCAAAAAAATCAATAGTCTCTTGAGATCTAGTCTTGTCAAACTTTATTGAACGAAACTTTGAATATGTCATAGATAATTACATATCCGACCTCTCCTACTTTAGAGCTGCAATTGATGGAAATGGTTGTTGTTGCTACTGTTGCATCGTCGTCTACTGTATCATCATCATCAAGTCCCGAAACATAACATTGTTAGCCTCTATCCTAACTAGGAATGCCTACATATCAAATGCAGGTGCCCCAGGGGCTCCTTATGACACCTTTGGTGCCTCTACAGGGACCACTCGAGTCCGAACCATCCTGCACCTACCGCACTTTCCAGTTGAAGTGGCAAGGTAGAATGCCTCATCTTGTGCCGAGGCTTCATCATAATCCTCTTGGTCTAGTCGACAAGAAATTAAGTGCATTTGTTCATACTGAAATTTAAAACAAAAGAATGGTTAGTACCACCGATTAGAAGGACTTACTTTAAAAAGAAATGGAATTCTATATGTTTGCAATGACAAACAAAAGGACATCCTATTTCATAAATCTTTAACCTAGGCTCTAATACCAACTTTATCATGACCTGAAATGAGCATGTGACCGGCACGTGGAACCCAAGGCTCGTAACCTCAGATCATACGTAAGTCTATTACTAGTAACATTATAAATTAAAAATAAAAGGCTTATACGATATAATAATAGTGCGCATTAAAAAGATATCTTACAACTTAAGAAATCATGTCACTGTAGACGCTACATGTAAGATAAATGAACATAAGGATAGAACATATATAAAGTAGGTACGTCGTAGCGAACACACTATGGGAGTCACTACTGCGAAGTCAGTGGTAGCTGACCTGAAAAAAATAAAGTTGAAGGGAGTCAGACCTCATTGAGTAAGCTCACACTGTCTTACATTACCCAAAGCTATGCATGCCATCATACATAAATAACAAAATACATACACATCACATACTCTACATCCAATCACATCATCATCATGAATAAATTGTTGGAGAAGAATATCTATAGGACCTTAATCTCTAAGGGTAAAGACTCACAATACGAAACCTCGAATGGCTATGGGGAGTTCAGCATCACTAACAGCCCAGCCATATTCCTATACTCATAAAGCCATAAGGCTTTCTTAATTGAAAGGGCTACGAGGAATCAAGCATTCAAAGCATTCAAAGTCATAAGCATCATAAATAAGGGTCCGGCTAAGAGCCATGCATCAAGCCGATTGTTATAGGAGCAGTCAACAATTCTAACTCCAAATCTCTACAATTGTGACTATAACATGCTCCTATCTTATCCCCTTTATTAGCTAGCACATATGGGAGTCTAGAGAGTTTGTATAACACAAGGAAAACAACATTAACAAGCAAGAAGTTAGCATAATTCAAATCAAACATTAGTTAGAGAAGCTCTTGCTTCTCTCTTAGATTTTTTTTTAGATGTTTTAGGCTTTAAACACTTGTAATTTAAGTTTTAGATTGGTTTTTGAGTTACTATTTATTGGAGAATGAAGCTAAGACATATATATGAATTTATAAATCATCATAGGGGGTTTCTTAACTCAGATTATTACTTATTTTCCTCTTTTTTTTGGATTAATCAAAATCATATTCTTATGTGTATATTCTTGAATGTTATTTGATTTTTTGCAAGATTTTGTAGATTTCGAAGCTATGTTAATGTCCAAATCATGTTGAGAGGTTTAAGACTTGTCTAGAAGCTTTTTAAACATGTTTTATAACTTTTAAACTACTTATTTCAGCTTATATTTGTAGATATATCAACATATTTGGCTTAAGATGTATGTTTTCTATGCTTTGATGATTATGTGTGCTTAAATCAATTTTCCAGCTTTAGATTGGTGTTTTAATGTTTTAGGAGAGTTAAGGGCATGTAATAATGTCTGATTTTGTTTATTAAAGGTCTTAAAGTTTTGATTGTAACATGATCACATAAGATTAGAGTGAAAGATAATCTAGGATTTAAGAAATCTACCTAGGTTATTAGAAAAATCAATAACCAACACAAATCAATCAATGAATGACCAAACTTTGATTATTTGTGAGAGTTAGAGATTTGAGACCGTGAATCCAGAAATTGAATTCTTGAAATTAAAGCCCATTGGCTAGATTTAAATCATAAAAAAACTTTAAACTAAGTTTAATGGATAAAAGGAATAAGTCTTAACCATAGCTTTGATTTAAATTCATGAAGGAATAAGTTTCTTGAACATATGTGATCTCTACCAAAATTCTAAAATTTCTGATGATGTGCTTAAACTTAAGTTATTTCTTTTTCTCTGAAAGATAGAGTTTGCACATGGTTGAACACTTTTCCATATAATTCTACCAAAACTTGGGATGATCTTGCCAATCATTTTTTAGCTAAATTCTTTCCCCCCAGTTAAGATAGCTAAATTGAAAATTTTGATTTCGCCTTTTGAGAAATATAAGGGCGAGAGTTTACATGAGTCTTGGGATCGATTTAGAGAGCTACATAATGAATTTCTGATGCATAACTTTAGTATTTGTGAGTAAGTGCATATCTTCTATTTAGGATTCATACCATCCAATCGTAGTCTCATAGATGCTGCTTCTGGTGGTCCTTTGATGAGCAAAACCCTAAGTGAAGCAAACGAATTAATTGAGCACATGGCATCCAATAGCTTTCAATACAATTTGAGTTTGTTTGTCGGAAACCATTTAGAGCTCATGCCATTAATGACACCCCATTTTTCAAGCTCCATTGGTAGATCGTAACAAGCAATTGGAAGATTTACAGGCTCAATTTGGTTGTGGTATATTTCAATGTCACGTGGTTTGAGAATATTATGGTAGTTCCTTTCATGTTTTTATTGATTGTCAAATAAGACCTTCTCGTTCCTTTGATCCTAGTCAGAACCATTATTCTTATACTAGGCAAGGAGTGGACTCTTATAAACCTTCTAAGGAAAGCTAACCCATTTATGACTACCAAAATTTCCATGTCAATCCTCAAGTTGAACCCCCTCTAATTCAATTAGTTAAGAAAAGCCTAATTTTGAAGATATAGTAATGCAGTATATCCAAAGAAATGAGTCTAAGATGCAATCCCATGAAAATTCAATTAATAATTTGGAGACTCAAATAGGTCAGATTGTTCAAATATTAGATGAGCGGCTACTACAACCTTTACCTTCTATGTTTGATCCTACTTCTCAAGAGCATATTATGGCCATTACTATACTAAATGATCATGAAAAGGAGGAATTGAATGAAAGAGAAGTGATGGAAAGAAGAAAAGAAGTGAAAGAAGTTGGAAATGAAAATTATTCACCTAGATTATTTGTTGATTCAAATGTCCAACCTTATCAATCTAGGATTCCATATCCATAAGGATTAGATGCTCCATCTAGGCGATATGTTTAATTGTTTCAAAAATTGTGAGTACCCTTGTTCAGTGTATCTCAATGATATGAGTATCTAGCAAAAAATCAATCCATCATTCAAGAGTTGGAAAATTCTTATCTAAATTTGAGAGAACTATTGATGAAAACGATCACACCTTTTAATCCAACCCCATCTATTGAATGCAAGCAAAGGAAATTAGAAGTTTGTGTTAAGGATGATGGTGATGATTTTCCTATTCATTTTGGAAATCATGTGGTGAAGATTTTTTATTGTAATGAAACTGTTGCAAGTGAAAGTGAAAATGAAGTTTTTGAAAGTGAAGAAAGTGTTTATGCCTTCTCATTGGATGATCAATTAGATGATGCTTATGTTGATTTCATTGGTATTGAGGATGAATCTCAAATTGAAGACAAAGTGTTGAAGGTTCTTAATTATGATGAACATGATGCATTTGTCAAGGAAAATGAGGTTGAAGGTAAGAAAGCATTAGAGTTTATTGATTTCATTGGTGTTTATGCTTTCAATTCAGGACTATCTATGGTAATTCAAGACTTTTTACCATGGTATTTTCAAAATCATGATTGGTGTTTCATTAAGGATCCAAGGTTAAATGATAACATTTTTTCAAATCCTTTAAAAACCATTTTAAATTTGGCCCCTTTTTTTTACAAGGAGAATGTATTGAAATTAATGGATTTTGGACCAAGGAAGAGACGTAAAATTCTCTAACCTTAAGGTCCAGCTAAAAGACCATAAGAAGAGCTTATTGGTAAGCAACCTAATCTTAATTTCAATTTTGTTGATTTAAATTCAGTGTGTTTTAATTCAATAAATGTGTTGAAGTCTTTTAAGTGTGTTTGAATTAAGTTTTGTTTGTTTTCTTTAGTCTATCTTTAGTTTAGTATGTTTGATTTGGGTTTAAGAGTTTTTTTAGGTTAAATTTTAAAGCAATTTGATGAATAATCCAATCCATGTTGTTAAGACTTGAGTTTAGAAGGATTTTGAAGTGAAGTTATATTAGAATTGAGCTTTAAAAGGTTTAAACAGACCTTTAGAGGTGGTCTATAAGCCCATCGTTAAGGGATGAGCAAGCCACCATTGATGTATTCAATTTTGGAGCATTAACGACACCCTATTCATCCTACAACAGATGTATTCAATTCTATAGCATTAACGACGGTCTATTCATCTTATAATGATGCCGTTGTAGGATGAATAGGGTGCCGTTGAAGGATCAATATAGCAATAAAATGATGTAGTTTCACTATTCATTGTCTTCTTCCTATCCATACCTTTTGAAACCCTTTTTTCGCCCTTTTAATTTCAAATCCTTACAACTTCCTCATTTCTTAACCAAATTGAACATTCTTGGTGTCTATTTGTCGTATTTTTTCTCCTTTATCAGAATCTGTCATCAATTTATTCTAAAAATCAACAGATTTTTTAGAATTGTTTCTGAAATATCCAAATCTATTTCCATTCTCAAGATATTCTTTTTCAATTTTCTTTGAATATAAGCATCCATTTGATTGGGTTTTGGTATCAATGTGTTCCAAATTTTATTAGTTTTCTTTTTATACTAATTTCAGTCAATTTTATTATTGTCAGAAAATCTAAAATATTTTGGTTAAAAGGGAATATTCTAGCGACTCTTAACAGAAAATTTTTTGATTTTTCTTACCATTTTTCGAATTGTTTGTGTATGTTTATTGAACAATTTCAAGCCACATGGCGCCTAGGAGGAAGAGATTGGCTTTTGATCTTATCTAATTTACAAGTTAAGAGAATTTTGACTAGTTCAAGGCACATAGGAGGAACGAATTTATCATTGAGCGTCCAATCCATCTGGATTTGGAAGCTCATTTTAACATATCTAGTGCCTTTCAGACATTAGGATGGGAGTCGGTTATCATGCTTGTAGGTCCGTTCTACCCTAAATTGATTCGCTAGTTCTTTGCGAACATTGAAGATAAAGAAGAGGCTGACACGATTGAGATCCATTCAACAGTTTGAGATATTCCTATTCATATCACTCGTGCTTCTATATCTGCCCTATGAGGAGTACCAGATGAGGGGGATATATTTGTTAAGGTTAGGAACACTTTTCATGGAGATACAATCTCTTTGGATCCATCTTTTTCTATTACTACTACTAGAGATGCCCTAGGCCTGACTAGGAATTCCCGAGGGTACATTACTGCTGCCTCAAAGGCTCGGGAGAGGATTACAATTGCACTTATCAGTCATAATGTTGCTCCTTGAGCCAGTGGATTAAACGAGATGCGGTATGCTGATGTATACCTATTATACAAGATATTACATGGATTAGGTGCCATCTTAGGATTACCATTAGCTGGTTTTGTTATTTTGTCCATGAGGGAAGTGGTGAAGATTAAGAGGCCTAGCAAGAACTTAATTTTTCCTTACTTATTGATAAGGATATTTAGGGATGCAGGAGTTCCATTAAACTCTATATAGTCTAACGATCATACTCGTCAGAACATAATCAATGAAAGTGTGTTTAAGCTATGGCGCTTTACTTATCAAGGAGGCTAGTGACGCCAACTTTAGGAGGGTGAGATAGCTAACAGTTCACTCATTGATGTTGCATGGCTCGAGGTCCCTGAGGATATAGGCGAGGCTTCATCTGAGGCCACTTTAAGCGTTCATCTACCTCACCAACATTCACCAATTGTTACTTCAGTATAACCACCACTAGCTGCTTTTGACGATTCTCAAGTTCCTATTCTCCAGTACCTGAGTAATATAGAGACTCGTATGACATCTGACCTTTAGGAGTTTTGCTTCGCTCTATTTTCTAAGATGTGTCGTTTCTTCGATAGTCTTTAGCATCTGGTTGATGATTTGATTGCACAAATTTGGAGCCTTGAGGATTATCAGCGTGTACGGGATGACGATGATTCTTCCTTTTAGTTCTTTTGTTTATTCGCATAGTTTATTTTAGGCATTCTAGTTAGTTTGTTTTATTTTAGTTTCATTTTTGAAGTATAGGTTTCCTTTTCATAGTGTAGGTTGTTTTAAGATCTAATGGCTACATTTTGTCTTGTGGCTCCTTGTTTATATTTGGATTACATATTTATATGAGTAGAGTAGTCTTTTGTTATTATATATGTTTGTTGCTTTTGGTTGTTTAAGTTCCTGCAAATTCACCAACTGATCTTTAAGTATATATCCATCTTTAAGTACATATTAAATGGGTGTGTTTATTTCTATAATCTCCTACATTATGCTTTTCAATTTCTTTATTAAACATTGAGGACAATGTTTAGTTTAAGTGTGGGGGAGGGATCATATTAGTTTGTACACTTGAGGTTTATTTGTTTAATAGTAATTTGATTTTTCATTAATTTCATCATAGTCTATAAATTGTGAAAACTTTTTTTCGATTTTGATCCTTCTTATTGTCTATGCTTTTGTTTAAATTCAATTATTTTGACAATTTGAAATGTTATATGATTATTTTTTAATATTAATGACTAAATGCCTTTAACTCATTTCATAATTTAGACGACTGATACTTGATGATTAAAACGATATTCCATATATAAAAGGCAACTTCCTAAGTAATTTTAGAACTTCTTTTAAGTTACTTTTATCATTCAAAGAAAAATGAAAAAGAATCAGAATTAAACCTAAAAATAAAAAAGTTTTAAATTTAACATTAATTACTTAATTAGTTAAATAATTAAGTAGAATCCACACCTCTGATTTCTAATCTTTTATATGTATTAAAAAATAATAATAAAAGAAAGAAAAAAGAGAAAAATAAGAGAGTAATGTGTATATATATATATATATATATAAGGATTGAAGTTATGAGTGAGACTAATAGTCAGTTGAGTTACTGTGACACAATTGAGTAACAAGGAGTTTTTCACGACAAAATATTCACCTTTGCGTAAAAATACTAAAGTGACTTCTTAACTAAACTGTTTAAGAATTTAATTAATTATGTGATTAATTATTTTACGTTTTAAATTAGTTTAAGGATATGAAAGTGTAGAAAAGATGATGCATTAAACTCAGTATATTTGCCTTTTACATGTAAAATTGCCTTTTGTGATTTAGGTTGAAGCTTGAAAAAAAAATGAAATGATTTAAATGCATTTCTAATTTGATGTGATTAATTATTTTTAAAACATTTCCATGCGTCATTATTTTTTAAAGATGAAGAAAGTTTCAATAATTGCCTTATTAATTTTGAATTAATTTCCTATTTTTGTATCTTATTATGAAGGATGATGAACTAATTTGCTTGAGAACAAATAAATGCTTAAGTGTGGGGGAATTGTTAGGGGTCAAATTGATTGTATTTTGACTGATAATTTATTGAATTATGACCCTTAATTCAATGCTTAATTGTTTAATTTATTTATTATTATATTTACTTTTCAGGATAGAACTTAAATATGGAGATTGGAGCAAAAATTGGAAGAAAAAGCCTTATTATAGACCATCAACAGCACCCTCCCAGGTTCATGTTGATAGATAAGCAGGGGGCGTTGATGAGTTCAACATGCGTCTATCAACAACGAAATACAGGGTGTCGTTTATGTTGTTTTCTGAGTTTCTGGACGTTGGAGCTTGTTTTTAAGACTCGTATCTGAGACTAGGAATCATCCAAGGGGGTTTCTTAACTCAAATTATTACCTATTTTGTTCTATTTTTCAGATTAATCAATGTTCACATTCTTATGCTCATATCTATGAATGTCCTTTGATTTTTCTGTTAGATATTGATGAAATAGAGATTTTTTGGAGTCCAGAATCATGTTGGAAGTTCAAGACACATCTAAAAGTATTTCTTTGATATTTTTGTAACCTCTAAACTTTATTTTATAGCTTATTTTTTCGGGTTTATCAAAGCATGTTGCTTAAAGTGTTTGTCTTGTATGTTTTGAAAAAAATGTGTGGCTAAATTATTTTTATTGCTAAGGATTGGTGTTTTTATGATTTAAGAGAGCTTAAAGAAATGTTATAGATTCTGATTTTTATCTATTAAAGGTTTAAAAGAATTGATTTTGGGCTAAGCACTTAGGATTAGAATTTAAGACAAGTTAAGCTTGAGAAATCATCTTAATTTGTTAGAAAAATCAATAAGTAACACAAATTAATCTTTGAATAACCAAACCTAGATTTTTTGTGAGAGTTAAAGATCTGAGATTAAAATTCTGGAACTCACCTTCTTGAAATTAAAGCCCATTTACTTGATTTGAAGCATAACTAAACTTTAAACAAGATTTAATAGAGAAAAAGCAAAGTCTTAACCATTACTTTGTATTGATTTTGTGGAGGAACTCTGACCAACCCTTTAATGTGTTTAAAGTTCAATGAAGTTATAAATCACCTAATCCTTAGCTAATTTACACATTTGGTAATTTTCAACAATTTTTTAAAGCAATTAAAAATCATTTTTGAAGTGTTTAAGTCAAGTTGGACTAGTTTAGCAATTTGAAGGTTTTAATCAAATTGTTTTGATTTTCTTAAATAATTGTAATCTAATCAACCTAGTAATTAAGCCTTTTTTCTCGTGGGTTCAATATTTGGAATCTTAAAATTACTCCACTTTAATACTTTTACGATAGGTGCACTTGCCTAAAATTCATTGGTTTTCAAAGAAAATTCGTTTCAAAATTGTTAAAAGTTTCTAAGTCACCTAACTAACGTAACAATATGCAATCACACCATCAGAATTGAAGTTTACGTTCATATAACAATAAAAAGTCAATGTCATTAACTCCATAAATGAATCCAAAACAAATTTAGAAATTTAATGTCAATTCAAGGGAATAATGAAATACTTCATCTTAGGATTAATAACATTCCAAATTTTATAAGAGAATTAGTTCCTAAACGTAATAAAAATAATAACAACAATCATATATAGAGGAAGGATGAAGAAGCTCATCGTGAATATTGTTGAATCTCTTGATCCCTAATGATTCTTGTTGTGAAACTCAATCTTTATCTTCAATTCTATTCATTTTGATCTAATTTTCTCCTTTAATCTTGATCAAAACCCCTATAGGATGGCTTTTTAGTGGCTTCCGCACCTTTAGGAAGGCTCTCCACGTTTTTAAGACGGAAAAAGTTCTCAAGAAAAGACTTTAAAATGAAATAAAACATAAGGGGCCTAATACTACTTACGCCCTAGCTCATAGCCATGAACTAGGGCATGAAACCTATTGGAATCCACAGCTCCATGAATCATGGCTAGGCTTACTGTTGGTTTGGCTTCTCTTGGTATTTTTGTGATACACTCTATCTTATTTGTCCTATGACCTTGATATTTGATGTGAAATTTCCTAACTTGATACCCTTGTTTCTCATATTGACTCCACGTCTCTTCTAACTCCAAAAGTGTATTCAATTGCTTACCAAAGTCCCATAAAAACATGAATTAAAAAATAATATAGGTAACATCATATTCAAGAGTTAATCTTACCCCCAAACCTAAGATAATTATCAAGTAAATTGATAGAGGTTTATTTCATATTGATTTTCATGATGTTTTAATATTAATTCATCTCTATTTTGATGCTTAATTGTTTAATTTATATTTTGAATTATTGTACTTGAAGAGTACATCCCAATTGAAGTAAAAATCAATAAAATATGAAGATTAGATGTAAAATAAGAGTAAAACGGCTAAGCGGACCTACGTTTAAGTTAGGAAGACTTGCATTTAAGGTTTTTCTGGACTTAAATGGTGGGGGTATAATGACGCCATTTAGTTCATTTCAACTATCGTTTAGGTACCTATCACGACATTGCTAGCTGGATCTCCTCCTCCCATTGGCTGCAACTAGTGCAACTTGGCTCTAACTTTCTCCAGACATATATAGTGAGGTTCTGAAACTAAAAACAAGAAAGAAGACACATAAAACACATTTTTAGAGCTAAATTTCAAATCCTCTCTAGTCCTAATGCTTATTTCTTGTGTTCTTCACTTTTTGATCTTTTTTCTTTACAGATTTAAGCTTGCATTTAAGGATTGTAATAGCTTAGACACATGACTCGGATCTACAAATGTGTTTGTTACAAGATTAGTGCACCTTAAACCTATTTTTATACAGAAATTCACTCCTCATTCTTATATGTTCAAGAATATGATGAATATGATGAATATCTTTTTTTCTTAATTTAAATGAGTGGTTGATTTAATTTTTGGTTGATAAATGAGTAGTAAATGATCTAAATATTTTCTAAACATGATTGAAAGTTATCTTCTGTTTAAATGAAGAGCTTAATGCTTACTCTAACTTGATCACTTAGAAGAAAGTTAAGAAACAACTTACGATCTGAGAAATTTCAAATCCTCTCTAGTCTTAGGGCTTATTTATTCCTAAGGATGAAGAAATACAAGGATTCTCATTATAATTGAAAAAGATTATCAAATCACAAACTTTAATATCAATTAAAAAAATAATTGAAAATGAAATTATTCCTAAACTTTTGCAAAAATAATTTTTAAAAAACATGCAATACTTTTAATGTAATAAATCAAGTATAAAAATGAAAATGACAAAAGGGCTCTCCCTAAACACATGAATCCATTGTTCTACCTAAAACATATAAGCCAAGGTCAACTTTTCCAATTAAGTGTAAATATTTAAACATCATGTCAAGCTATATATATATATATATATATATTATCAATTAATAAGATAGAGGTACCTTCTTTTGCATCACCTCTTAATACCAAATCTTTACTCCTCACTTGGTTTAATGTTAAGGGGAAAATTTATAGTGTTTTTGGATATTATTTATTATATATTTGCCCCTATTTTGGTTCTTTAATTTTTAATTTATATTTTAAAATATTTAATTTGTAGATTGATGTGAATACTTGAAGAAATGTGTAAAAAGAAAGTAAAAACATCAAGTTACAGGAATTATATAGTGTTCTATAGGAGTTCTACAATGATCTGGAGCAACCTCCGTATAACTTCCTAGCACCCACCGTATAGCATCGACAAATGCATTTTTTGACTTGTTCTTCAACATTTGTGGTCGCTACTTGCTCCAATCTTCAATAGCTACTTCCTATAAGTAAAGGTGCGTCTTTAAGAATCAGAACCAAGTAGATTAGGGCTGTAAACATGTTTTCTTTCTTTGTTTTTTTTCAAATAAATGTTATTTATAATTAAGTTTTAGTTATTTTTTCTATTTCAATATTTGTAATTTAAGCTTGTAGGTTATTTTTGTGTTTTTAGAAGCTGCATAAACATGATTTAGAGCTATATCATAATCTGGGGATGAGATTTAGTGACTTCTAACTCTTAATTTCATTTTTTGTTATTATGTTGAATTAATCAAGGTTATGTTACTTAAGTTAATTATCTTATATTTTTTTGATCAATTTATGTGCTTAATCTTAGTTTTATGTTAAGTTAGATTGATTAATGTGTTAATTGATGCCTTAATGCATGATTTATGAGTTAATCTTTGTTTATTAAATACTTAATCCTAGTATTAACTTGATCAATTAAGATAAAGTCATTAAATAATCTAGGATTCAAGAAATCTAACTAGGTTATTGGAAAGATCAATAAACAATGTGATTTAAATCAGTTCATGACCAAACTCCGATTAATCATGAGGGTGTTAGTCTTGAAATAGGAAATTTTAGGACTAGACTTCTTGATCTTTAGGCCTATTACTTAAGTGTAATGCATGATCAAACTTTAGAATAGGACTAATAGAGATAAGATAATGATTTAACCATAGCTTTGTGTTGATTTAGTGAAGGTAACCTAGATTAGGAATTACAAAACTTGAATTAATTAAATCATCAACCATCTAAGCCTTAAATAATTTAAATTAGGAAAACCAACCTTGAACTATTTTTTAATTAATTGAAAGTTTTCTAAGATTTGTTTTTGTAATATTTCTTGATTCATAAGATGTAATTCTCTAGATAGTTTGACCTTGTACTTATATACACACTTTCTCATATGATCATTATTCGGAGTTTTAAATATATTATACTATATTACTTGTTGTAATATGGGCACTTGTAAAAAAGTTGGTCTTAAATTAATTTTCATCTGGTGCATCAAAAGATAGATTTATTGGAGCTTAATCTATAGTAGACCAAACAAAATTCAATAATTTAGCTTCTTGGTAAGCTTATCTGAGGGTTTATGGTGATGTTACCACTTCCATTAAAAAGTTGGAGAAACCACTTTCTTGGTTCTTGGCTTGACAGAACTTTTGCACCACTTGATTTTGACCTACAAAATATTTCTAGGTACCCATATTAACTTGGGTCTTTGGGGGTTAGCCTTAGAAATTTTCTATACCCACATTTTAACGAGTTTCTTAATCATTCTTTGTTTAATAAAGTAAATATTTTCTAAGTGCCTAACCTTACCATAAAAATTACAGACATATGTAACATAATGCATGTGGTCATAAAACCTATAATCTTGATGTATAAATGTATTTCTTCTATCAGAATGAGTTCTCCTAGGATGATATTTGATAGGGGTCAAATTGATATGATTTTTATGGTTAATTTGTTGAATTATGACCCTTATATCAGTGTTTAATTGTTTAATTGATGCCTTATAATGTTTGATTTGCATATTGGAGCTTAATGATCAAGATTGGA
>JAOXYD010015521.1:0-14902 GCA_028565735.1 Pinacopodium congolense
ATTGTTAGTAACGGTTTCGGTTACGGTTTAGAACCATTGACCATAGGTACGATTTTTGAACCGTAACTACCGGTTAGTCAGTTAAAAACTTAACCGTGGTCAAAGCTACATCTGCTACTGTAAGAGGTGCGTGCAGCACAAGTGCTTCAGTGCACACACCAAAAGCTCTCCCTCCTAATATTAATTAATTAAAATTATCTGTCATTATATTAAATTATTTTTCTTAATAGGATTAAAATTAAATTATTTTAAATTTCTAATAAATTTAGAAAAATTATTTTTAAATTAAATGAAGATTAAAATTAAAATTATTTTCTAAATATTTGAAAATTATTTTCAAAGGTTAGATTTATTACAATTACAATAAAATTTAGTTTAATTTTTTAAGAGTTAAATAATTAAATTAAATTAGTTATCAGATCTATAAGTAGAATTAAGTAAATTATCTTTCACAATTAGATTATGATATATAAAGTAATATAATGAGATTATATTAATTAAAATAAGTTATAGAAAATTTTAGATCCCTTAGAATTGAATTAGAGTTTTGTTTATTATTATGCTTGTTGAGTAAATTTAAAGTTGTTTTAACCTAAATATATTTATTCTTATAACGATAAATCTTACTTAACTAAATTTATATTATTTGGATGGATAAATTCATAATCATATGAATTTAGAGGCATAGTTAGGAATAAAATATAAGGTATATTTTGACAAAAAGTTATCATTTAATGGTTTTAGAAGCCACATAAAATGTTATTGATAAAATGTTATCTATCTAATCTTAATTCAGTTGGTTTGTTAAGAAAACTTAAGATCAATTAAATTAAAATGAGATCCTAACTCATTAGGGAATTATATGATAATTTCTTGAATTAATAGTAAGGGCTATTAATTTGTTTAAAATAATGAAAGCAATCAAATATTTATTTAAAATTTCATTTTATTTGATTTTGTAGCATAAACCAATATTCACTTTTTATATTTTGGTTAAAAAAATAAGTATGAATTTTTCCCAGAAGAGCATTTTAAATGCTAACAAGTTAACTGGATTAAACTTATCAGACTGGCTACACAAATAAGAAAAGAAGTCTTATATTCTTGACATTATAATTCCATTTAAACTTGACCAAGATGCAGTTGATGATATCTAAGAGAGATATCAATGTCATATTGCTGGTGATAAACAAGTTACAAGTGTGATGTTACCTAACTTGTCTTTTAAGCTTCAGAAGTAGCATGAGAACATGGACGTGAGGATCACGATAAGGCATCTTTAAAGTTGTTTAGTGCTCAAAGTTAGGTGGAGAGGAATAAGACTTCTTAAGCATTGTATCATTATATGATGGAACCTAGATCTTTAGTAGATTATATGTGCTGAAGATGATTAGTTATATTAACAATTAGGTCAATTGAGATATGTCATGAACCATGAGTTAAGCATTGATTTAATGTTACCATTTCTTATATTGGACTTTGTACAATTCATTATAAAATTTTAGAAGAACTATAAGGATGTGATATCGCTTGAACTGCTGAGTCAAATATGCTTAAGACTACTGAGGGATGCCTTAAGAAGGAATCCAGTTTTGTTCTTATTATTGGTTCTTCTTAGAATAAGAGTAAGACTATTAAGAAGAAAAGAATAAGAAACAGAAGGCTTTTGCTAAAGTAGTAAAGCCAATGGATGGTATCAAGAAGCAAACAGACAAGGGTATCTATTTCTGTTATAAAGTAGCTGAACATTAGAAGAGGACTTGCAAACCATATCTTGCTAGCTTGATGAAGAAGAAGTTAAAGGTAGCTTCATCATTAGGTGTGTTTATGATTGAAATCAATCTTTCTACTTATATTTCACAATTTTGGTTATTAGATACTAGTTATATTTCTCATATTTGTAATAATGTACAAGTACCAATGGAGAGTGGATCGTTAATAAAAGGTGAAGTGGAATTAATAGTTGACAATAAATTTAGAGTTACTAAATTATTTGTAGGAACTTATAGTTTAGTTTTACCTTTAAGCCTTATACTTTAACTTAATAATTATTATTACGTTCTAGTAATTAGTAGAAACAATAGTGCAATTCCATGTTTAGGCATACATATATTTGTTTTTATAATTAAGAATAAGAGTTTTCTTTTTATAAGGATGATATTTATTATATATCTGGTTTAATTACAAATGGTTTATATAAATTACATCTCAAAAGACTAATTTTTAATATAAATAATAAGAAAAGAAAATTAGGTGACCAAAATTTATCTTACTTATAGTAATGTAAGCTAGTTTATATCAATGAAACGAGAATCAAAAAGTTATATAAGGAAAGATATTTAGATCCTTTCAATTATGAATCATAAGAAACTTGTGAATTTTATTGAAGTGGTAAAATGATTGAATTATCCTTTAGTGGAAAGGGACAATATGCCAATGAGTTACTATAGCTTATACATTTAGATGTATATAGCCCTATAATTACTCAAGATAGAGATGGATATTCTTATTTCATTATATTCATAAATGATCATTCTAGATATAGTCATGTTTATTTAATGAAATATAAATCTAAATCATTGAGAAAGTGTTGAATCAAGGTTGGTTCCACTAGTTTTGATGATGAGAAAATATGGGTGGCAATGTGTTGAGCATTTTTAATGTGATTGGAAAGATAGGTGTGATATGTGATGTGGAGATGCATTCTGGAACCTTGGAGTTGAGATACATTTTAGAGCCTTAGAGATTAAGATCCTTGGAGGATAAAATGGAATTTATGAAGATCAAAGGAGAACTCCTAAGATGAAGATTAAGATAGAATTCAACAGGTTGTTGTTATAAGTTTTTCTATGGTCTTGTCTTAATCATCTGATAGTGTTAATAGGCTTGTATCATGCATTGTGCATTCATTATTAGTAATGTTGCATATTAGATGTATAATTAAGAGGAGTTATGTGTAAATGGTTTGTGGAGATCTTATGATACATTAAAATGGTTTTAGGAATTAGTTTGTTGTAAGTGTGTTAAAGAGTATGTGAAAAGATATAGTTGAAAATTTTAGGATAAGTTATTGAGATTAATTTATGTAAATGTGTGTCAATATGATAAAGAAGTACTTGAAGATATTAAAAATTATTTTTAGATGATTTGGATATGTATAAATATGTTATGAATTGATTTGCATTAAATTGGATAGTTTCTGCACATGAAAAAATAGTGTAAAATTAGACAAGATGACTAATATGGTGTACTAGTCCATTGATGCACTAGTCAACTAGTGATAGGTCGACCAATATAGGTATAGAAAAAAAAGTCCACAAATATAGGTATAGAGAAAAAAAATCATGTTACAACGGTCAAAAACTAACAAAAAAATGAATTAATTATTTGGGAATATTGAGGAATAGTCATAAATGGCTAGATAAGTGTTTTTCACCTATAAATAGATGTTTTAAAAGTGTGTTTATGCATCCAGCAAGAGTAAGAAAAACATAAAAGTGAATTAAGTCATTGTTTGTGGGATTTGATTGAGTTTTGGTTAAGTATTGACCAATTTTGTGAGTTTGCTAAGTGTGCATTTATTCAGTATTTTTGTAAGCCCCTAAATACTTTAGTTAGTCAAGAGTTACACATTTTGAGAAGTATATTTTATAGGGTTATGATATTTAAAGTGAAATTTGAGAAAGATTTTTCTTTAGCCCATTGAATAAGAAGGTTATTGTAAAGGTTACACCTAAGTCTTGTAAAAGAGTGAACTATTGTAAGGGTTACACTAAAACCCGTTGAAAAAGGGACATAATGGTGAAATTCTTAATAAATTACTTGGAGTGGACACAAGAGAAACAAGTTGTATCCGAACTACTATAAATTATGTTTGCATATTCTCTCCCTTACTTTTGTTTACTTTAAAGCTTTACTAGTTGTTTATACAATTTTTCATATTGTCTACACAATGGTGTATATTGCTTATAGAATTGTTTATTTTAGGGTTGTCTGGTTTGGTTTTGGGTTTTTGTTTTTTTAAACACAAAAACTGAAAACGATAACAAAAAAACAAATAAATAAAACATAAAAAACAAAAAAGTAGCACAAAAATCGAAAAAAATAACATAAAAATGGATGCAAATACAGAAAAACAGCAACATAAAATGAAAATGGAAAGTTGAACTAAACGAGCACTTAGCTTCTACAAACCGTTTAAAGAACTTTGTGAACTTATAATTCTATAGATTATAAGAGTTTTTTTAAAGAATTTAATTCACCCCCTCTTAAATGCTATAGAGAGTAACAAATGGTATCAAAACATAAGTTTCACATTAATATAATTCTAAGGAATTAGTAAATAAAGATCATAATATGAAAATTTTAAGTGAATATATAAATACAACCCCTTTGCTTAGTAGAGGTCATTATTTGTGTTGGAAAATTAGAATAAAGTCTTTCATAATGGATAAAAATATAGACTTATGGAAAATATTTTCAAAAGGTCCCTTTATTCCTACCAAAAAATAGTAAATGGACAAAAAATTCCTAAGAAAGAAAAGGAATGGGATTCCAATGATATGGAACTAGTATCCTTAAACAACAACACTATTTTACATTAGATAGGGATGTGTTTGATAAAGTTTCAAAGTGTATTACTACTAGTGAGATATGATGTAGATTAGAGTTTATTCAGAATGAGATATGATAAAGTTCTAAATAAATATCTTACATATATTTTGAGAGGTAGGCACTTATTTAAATTCTAAGAATAATGATGAGGAACGATCTTATTTAAATTCAAGTCATTTTGAAGATGATTGTGCTTTAGCTTTCTCTTATGATGAATTATTTAGATTCTTAGAGTAAGTGATTAAGAAAAATAAGGTTTCCATCAAATATAAGAAAACCTTGAAATTGCTAAATGCATGCTAACTTGAAAATGGGGCACTTAGGAATGAGTTAAAATCAAAGAACAAGGATATTAGTGACATGCAAAAATTGATAGAAGAAAATGTTTCTTTAAAGAGACAACTAGAATTAAAGAATGTAAATAATGATGAGCATAAATTAAGACCATAAATGCATCATTAAGAAATGAATTAAAAAGTATCAAGAACCCATTGTCTAGTTTTACTAAAGGAAAAGAAAAATGAAAATGTATACTAGGATAATAAAAGGCATCAAATGATAAAATTGGTTTAGGATTTATCCATAATGATGCCCTATCAAAGACTAAGATCAAATTTATTAACGGAAAGAATTTATCAAAAGGAAAAAGTAAACAGGAAACCCACAGAAAATGATGCATCAAAATATTAACTTAGGAAGAGTTACCTTGCTTTCATGTATAAAATTAGACCTAAAATTAGGAAGGGTTTGCATGAGAACAAAAATAGGCATAACTTTTATAAAAATAAACAATCCCAAGATGATAAATTTGGAACTTATGTTAGAAAAAGTGGTTCACCTTATTCTTGTACTACTCATATACATGGACATGTTTATAGGAATATGACTAATCCATATTATAGCCTCATTTTCATCAAAAGTGACACATGGTACATAAGATTTAGACGAACATTACACCCGATTAGATAAAATTTCTATGCTAAATCATAATACCATGCACTTAAGTAATAACTTAAGATCCAGATATGCATATAGGAGTCATAAACTTTTATTTGAAACTATTAAGGCTATTATAGACATGCGGAGATATATTGTTATGATAAGTTAAGAACTTGGAATGTTTTTCCAAGAGGTTGAAATGGTAAAAAGGTTCTAAACCTTATAGACCAAGGTTAGTATGGGTACTAAAAGTACGTTTACTTTTGTTTTATAGGGTATTTCCAAGAGGAAAAAAAAGGGAAATCATTAAAGCGTATTATTGAACTAAGGAAGAGAAGAAATCAAATGGAAATTAGTGATATACAAAAAAAGGAGGTACACCTTTACTTTGATCATGTTACATGTTGTTATATAGATACTTGATCAAATTGAATGATATTTGATGATATAAATGTTTTAGAGTCATTAATGATGGAGTCAAGTACATTTTACTAAAGTGATGTAATGACATGCATCATTGTCTTAATTATGTCTTGATGAATATTATTGGTATATGCTTGATGTGTTGATCAAATTAAGATGATTATTTCAACATCTTTAATTTTTAATATGTTTTTACATTGGAAATTGTGTAAGGAAATGGATGAATATAGATCTCGTAGTATTGCAGAAGGGAGCATATAAAAATACTGTTGATAGATCTTAATCATGATTTTTCACTTCATGATATATTTATCACAATCATAATTATTAGTCGTATTAATGTTTTAAAATTTGCATATATGAAAATGTTGCTTTTATTGAAGGGGAGATTACGTGATTTCAAAATGGAGGATTTTACAAAATTTTTTACTAAAGAAAGAGGTTTGATAATTCTTGAAATTTGATAATTTTGATAAATTTCTTCCCTGTTTTTGTTTTATAAATTCATTTGAGAAGTTTGATGAGGCATTTAGATGGCTATACAATTGTTTATATTATATATACAATTATTTATATTGCTTATAGAATTATTTATTTAGTTTCACAAATTGTTAAATGCCCCCCACCCCAGTTCTACGAAGACTAATAAAATTTTTAAAAAAATTTAGACTTGAAGTAGAGAAATAAATTAGTAAGATTATTAAAATACGTAGATTTGATCGAGCTGGCGAGTACCTAGACCACAAGTTTCTTGGAGTGTAACCATTTATTTGCTTTAAGCTGGGGGTTTTTTTAAGAATAAAAGTGTATCAAACTCATTTATAATAAGCCTTTATCAACCTAAAACACTTAAACACACACACACACACACACACACACACACACACACATAGAAAATGCTTTTCTAAAGCACTTTAACTCATCAAGAGATTTGTTTTAAAGTTTCCCCACCTAAGTAGTTATTGATTATGTATCCTATATGCATATTTTAATTTATAAATGTGTAATGCATGAAGGAGCCTTATCAAAAGAACAAAATGAACTAAGTGAAATTTACAATAAACATTACAAAAATAACCTATAGGAATTATAATTTTGTGTTCCAAAATGATTGAGTTTTAAGTACTTAATCGTAAGCTCTTCCTTGATTTTGAGACTCTATATTCAATTTCTTCTATACTTTATCTTGACCTTCTATCTTTCAAACACAATAAAATGATAGTCGAAATATTAGTTTGTTATCATTAAAATAAGGTGACCTCTCATAATTTAATAATCTCTCCCTTTTTTATGATGATAAAAACATGCAGTTTTATGCACTTCAAACAACTACACATCATTACAAACATTCAAAATTACTTAATACCATATAGTCATCATTTAACATGTAATCCAATATATGATACCACAATAAAAATAGCTAATTCATTTCCTAACCAATATCATAAACAGAAGGGATTTACAAAGAACTTCATAATTAAAAAAAAATTTCATTGTTTCATTCAGAGTTACCATAAACATCAAATTATCAAAGGTAACTAACTTCCCTTAAATTCATCATAATCATGGAACTCTTGTCACAAAAATAATTTCAATTTGACAAAATAAAACTAATTCAAAATCAAATTTAAATTATTTGGAAATTACCAATACCTTTAAATTGCTAACTCTCCATAAACTCATGCATTATACAAAAAAATGTTACTACTCCCTTTTAATAAAATACAATATCACATACATCTCCCCCCTTTTTAGGATTATCAAAAAGGTAAAAATAAATTTTTTTAAAAACAATACAAATCCTAAACCTTAGTTTATAAAAGAAACAAACATCTTAAACACGAATCAAGCATAAAAAATCATAAAAAACTACCATGTATTATGCCTAGCTTTCTTAATAAAAATAAAATTTTTTCAAAAATCTAAATTTCACCTAAAGGCATGAAAGAATCATATAACATGACGTCTCAATAAAAAACATCAATTGATACAAATACATCTCTCACTAGATCGATAAAAAAAATTTCAGTTCACCTAAACACGTGTATTTTCAAAATTTAACAGATCATATATTAAGGATTAACATAGAGGGGATGAAAAACACCAAATGCACATCAAATTTCATAAACCTAAAATATAAAACTCTCTCTTTCATAAAAAAGGATTTCAAAAAGCTGCATTACTCCCCATTTTGCAAAAATAACCTAACACAAGATTTTAACATGACTTAATTTCTGGATAACTCAAAAACATCTCAATAATCAAAACATCATATTATATAACCAAAATTCTTAACTACTAACGATTAAAACAATTTTATGATCAAAGAACCCATCTAACATCATCAACACCTATTTTAAAAATTTTAAAAATCAAATTCAAAAAATCATCAATTGCTTCACACCTTACCAAAATCATGGATTTTTAACTAAGAAAATTTAACTCCTCATAAGTGAAAGCATTTTCAAGTTTTCAAAAATATCCAAAAATTCACATAAATAATCTAAATGTCATGTTATGAGTTTTTTAACACATACTTTAGGGGGATTTGCAATATGCATAATGGCTTTTAATGCCTTGTGAAGCTTACAAACATTTTATAAGATCGATATATCAAAATTATCAAACAATTTTGCAAAAATCTTCTATCGAAAGTGTCAAGGCTCCTCCTCAATGAAAGAAATTATTCATATATAAAAAATTTAAACACATGAGAGGAATGGATGAATAAAATTAGAAATTGTGAAAAATATTTTCAAAAGAGTTAAAAAAACTCTTCATACTTCATTATACAATTTTAATGCAATGTAAAACTGACATGTCATCCATAAAACACTTAAGCAATCAAGAAGACTCAGTGTGTTCTAACTATCAAATGATTTCATCATATAGCTAAAATTGGTCTAAAAACAATCTAAACTCCTTGGTCCATGATTCTAAAATATCAATAATAATTTAAAGAGTCAAATAAACATTTATTTAATTTTATAAACATGGTCAAGGTATACCTCTTTTATCGTACATCACCTAATTTCACTTGACTTCTTCTTCCTTGGTTCAATAAAGCATCTTGGTGATTTTTCTCTTCTTTTTTTCTTTGGGAGATACTCTTGATAGACCTACATAATAAAATTAACATATATTTGGTACCTATATCATCTCCGGTCCTTGAATTTTAGTGGCACACTGATAGTTGTGCATTAGTATAGGTTTTTCTAAGTGTTTGGCATGCGTTTCTTTTATAATAGGTTGATATTGTTGTGTTTTAAGACTTATATTGTGTGTTTTTGTTTATCATGATCATTATTGTGTTTCTTTATGTTTGGTGTTAGTTTGGAGAAAATCTTAATCATTTTAATGTTTTTATTTATGTTTAATGTTTTATTATTTAATTTTTGATTTTGGATTAGAATTGAATCTTATTGGCATATTTATGTTTTGTGTATGATAAATTAAAGTTGAAAATTAGAGTTGGAAGAAAGTTAGAATTGAAAAAAAAATTCAAATAAGCAAAAAAGTTAGCCATGCATGCAAAGTTGGTATGTGAATAGAGAATTAATTCAAAATAATTCCAAAGGATGGTCTCTAAAGCTACCTTGAATTCGGGTGAGAAGAAGACTCTAACAAGACCATTTGACTCCTCCATTCTTGGGTTTGACCAAGTCCGCCAGTATCTCTAACTTTGACTGGCTCATCTCCAGCTTTGACCCACCAAAAACCAACACACCAAAGACCAAGAGCAACCCACTTAGGAGTTTCACGCAAACCAAGGTGAGCATACAAAGGCCAAATAAAGGGAAGGCTGGCAAGAGAGTATTGGTGTGGAGAGATCAACCTAGTCAAAGTCTGGTTAACACTAGTCAACACTCTGGTCAAAGTCTGGTAAACACACTTTGGTTAAAGTCTGGTCAACACTTTAAAGCTCACCAAAAAATCAAACCAAAAATAAATGAAAGAGCTCCAGGCGGGAGTGAAGAGTGAAGCAAAAAGAAATAAGTTATAAACCTTGAAAAGCTAGGAAAAACATGCTTTATGAGGTTATAGTCTAAATAAGTTTTTGTTTGAGAGAACCAAGAATAGACAAAGCTCACACTGGAGTAAATCCCCTGGACCAAGCTCGCTCACACTGGTGCAAACCCGCTAGCGAGAGTTTGTTTCTGCTGGAGAGAACCAAGAATGGACCAAGCTCGCTCACGCTGGGGTAAACCAAGCTCGCCAAGCTCCCTTGCTCTTGCTCTTGCTCTTGCTGCAGTAAACCCAAATAGACAAGGACTAAGACCCATGCTGCTGGAGAGAACACCAAGACCCAGAACGCAGGAGCAAACCCATCTACAGGAATAAAAATAGACCAAGCTCATGTTAGAGTAAATCCCCTTGGACCAAGCTTGCTCACTTTGGTGTAAACCTGCAGGCAAGAGTTCGTTTCTACTGGAGAGAACCAAGAATGGACTAAGCTCATGCTGGAGTAAACCCGCTGGACCAAGCTCACTGACGTTGGAGTAAACTCGTGGGAGTAAACCAAGCTAGCTAAGCTCCCTTGATCTTACTGGAGTAAACCCGAATGGACCAGGACTAAGACCCAAGCTGCTGGAGAGAACACCAAGACCCAAAACATAGGAGCAAACCCATCTGCAGGAATAAAAATAGACCAAGGTCATGCTAGAGTAAACCCCTTGGACCAAGCTTTCTCACTCTGGAGTAAACCTGTAGGTGAGAGTTTGTTTCTGCTGGAGAGAACCAAGAATGAACCAAGCTCACGTTGGAGTAAACCCGCTGGACCAAGCTTACTCACGTTGGAGTAAACCCGCAGGAGTAAACCAAGCCCCCTAAGCTCCCTTGATCTTGCTGGAGTAAACCCGAATGGACTAGGACTAAGACTCAAGCTACTAGAGAGAACACCAAGACCCAAAACACAGGAGTAAACCCATCTACAAGAACAAAAATGCACAGCCCTAGCAAGACAATGAGATTAAGGAAAAACATAAAATAATTATTAAGCAGCCACAACAAAAAAGAATTCTACTAGGGAGAAAGATAAGTGCAGCTACACCAAAGAACAAGATAGGAGAGAGCCTTGCACAAAAAGAAAAACATATAGTTTTCTTTTCCAAGCCAAAACACAAGCATCAAGTTGGAGACACAAACTTCAAGCTTCAAAAGTTCATCATCTTCTATATTTTTTTCAAATTTATTTTATTTTCAATTTATGTTATTATGTTTTACATTTTAGAGAATATTGACATGATTGAAATTATTTCTATTATGAGTGGCTAAGATTATTTTATGATTTGTTATTTAAATTATTTGTGAACCTTTGATTGTTGATTTAATGTTATAAATATTTGTGTTGTCTTTTAAGTTTAAACTCTACAACAAATTGAGAGAGTGAATTGGGTCATTCGAGTTAAATGTACAATGAGAGTTGCCGTTTAATAGACTTATAGACAACACCTTATTAATTTATTAGGAAGAGATTTTAATAAATTGATATACTGCCTATAGGATAGCTTTATATCTAGTTGAATATTTAAGAAAAGCTTTGCATATCGAGAGATCCCAAAGTTAATCATAATTTATTTAACTAGTGACATTTAGTTGCACCTTGAGAGAGGGTTGTTAAAATATTAGGAAATCTTGGGCTAAATATAAATTAGATCAATTAAACCAAAGGGGAACAAATATGGATAACAACAAGTCCTATTCTTGAGTCTTGATTTTCTCCAAATTTTTATTTGCAGTGTTGGCGATTGGTTGTGTTGCTTGCTTTTAATTCCAATTTGTTTTCATTTTATTCATTTATTTTTATTTTATTTTCTTGAATTGGTTTTTTGAACAAAGTTTAACTTAAATTAAATGGTGACTAATTACAATCCTTGTGGGATCGATATCCACTTTTTACTCTAAGTACGATCCGTATACTTACAATTTTGAGCATAAAACTAGTGGTTTTGGTTTTGCAATTAATAAATCAACAAGTTTTTAACGCCATTGTCAGGGATTGTTTGTTTAGCATCTTGTTTAATTTGGGTGACTTTGATTTGAGAGTTTTTTTAATACTTTTCCTTGTGTATTTATAGGTGCATGAACACAAAGAGTACATGAAGGTTTTCCAAATTTAGTGGCGAAGAGTTGTCAGATATAATAAGGCATGAAGGAGAGTTGAGAAGAGCGCCAGGAAAATATACAAAGGAATATGACGAAAGAAGGAGAGCAAGGAGGAGTTGAGAGGACTTTGATGGATTTCATTAGGTTAGGGTTCAGTTATCAAGGAGCTGCAAGGCCTGTTGTTCAAATCAATAACTTTGAGATCAAGCTTGCACTCTTAAACATACTTTAGAATAGTGTGCAGTTCTATGGGTTGTCAAACGAAGATCCCAATGCCCATCTAATTAATTTTTTAGATATCAGTGACTTAATCAGATTCAATGGAATGTTTGATGATACTATGAGGCTTAAATTATTTTCATTCACTCTGAGGAATTGAGCAAAGGCATGGTACAACTCACTTAGTTCAGGTAGGATCACCACTTGGGAGCAGCTAACCCAAGCATTCATGACTAAGTATTTCCCCTTGACTAAGACCACTAGGATCGTTAAATAAATCCCAAACTTTCAACAGAGTGATGGGGAATTATTGTATAAAGCTTGGGAGAGGTTTAAAGAGTTACAGAGGAGCTGCCCCCACCACAATCTTCTAAGGGAGTTCCTTTTGTAGACATTCTACAATGAGTTTAATCAAAGTATAAGAGGGACCATCGATGCAACTGCTGGTGGTTCTTTGATGAGGAAAACTATTGATGCAGCTCATGATCTTTTGGAGGAGCTGGCAAGAAACAATTGTGTGTGGGCTAATGAGAGGAGTAAACCAGGGTCATAGGAGCAGAAAGGGATGATACCAATTGACTTGGTGATAGCTTTGCAAGCACAGATTACTACACTCATCAAGCAATTGAGTGACATGCAAGGGTCATATTCATCTATACTGAAGGCCATGCAACTTCAATGTGAGCTTTACAAACAAGACAACCACGACACAACAAGATGTTTCTTGTTAAGAGTTAGTGGCACTGAGTAGGTTCATTTTTTGGGCCAACTGCAAAAAGGTAACAACTCGTACTCCAACACTTACAATCTTCTGTGGAAAAACTACCCTAATTTCTCTTGGAATACTAGTAATGTAGGTGGCCAAGTAAGACAGCAAGGACCTCTCGAATTTCAGCAGGACCAATTTAGATCTTTGGAGAGTAAAATGTACAAGTTAATGGATGTCTTGGGGTCCAAATTGGCAAATCAAGAAGAGGAACAAAAAAGGATGTTTTCGAGCTAGGAGTAAAGTTAAAAGAGGATGGAGGCAAAGTTTGATTCGATTGTAAAGAACAATGCCTCATCCATCTACAACTTAGAGGTATAGGTAGTCAAATTACTAACACTTTGTCTTTTAGAAATGTAGGTAGGCTACCAAGCAATATAAAGTCCAATCATGGGAGCAAGTGAAGGTTATCAGAGTTATAACTGTAGAGGAAATCGAGTAGCCAAGTAAGAAGGTTGAGGATGCAAGATATACCAGTCAGGTTAGAGAGTTAAACAAAGAGGAGGAGAAGTCCTACATCCCACCACTACCGTATAAGCCAAGAATCCCCTATCCACAAAAGCTCCAACAGAATTTAATAGCTACACAAGTTTGTCAGTTCTTTAAGAAGATGAAGAAGCTATCACATTTGGATGTCATACTGAATATGCCTAAGTATGCTAAGTTTCTACTGAATATACTAACCAATAAGAGAATTTGGGATGAAAACCAAATAGTGGAATTGACAGGGAGTTGTAGCTCACTCATCACCGGCCACATGCCATCCAAGATACAAGATTCAAGGAGTTTCACTATACCTCGTACTGTTGGTAACTTGGAATTTCCTGCATGTTTATGTGATTTAGGAGTAAGTGTTAACTTGATGCCTTTATCTGTTTTTAGGAAATTGGGGTTAGGTGAGGTGAAGTCAACTTTCATGCTCATACAGCTGGTGTATCAAACAATAAGGAAGCCAGTCAAATTGGTGGAAGATATGCCCGTTAAAGTAGATAAGTTATTTATTCCTATTGATTTTG
The DNA here is from genome assembly GCA_028565735.1 of Pinacopodium congolense. Taxonomy (NCBI): domain Eukaryota; kingdom Viridiplantae; phylum Streptophyta; class Magnoliopsida; order Malpighiales; family Erythroxylaceae; genus Pinacopodium; species Pinacopodium congolense. The sequence goes on from JAOXYD010015521.1 coordinate 14,083, forward strand.
TGATCCATGATTTTGAAGAAGATAAGAGTTGTCCATTAATCCTTGGTAGACCTTTCATGAACAGTGGTAAGGCTTTGATTGATGTCCATAAGGGAATGTTAATCCTTCGCATTGGTGATGAGCAAATAGTATTTAATATAGGTAAGAAGTTGAAGAATCCAGAGAAAAGAAATGTTTGTATGAAGTTAGATGTGATTGATGAGTGTGAGAAGAAGCAAGAGATAAAACATGAGGGAAAGGAAAATTTGAAAGATGATAAAGGAGTTAGGAATAAGGAGGCTTTGGGTGAGTGGTTGAAGAAAAAACCTTTAGGAAAACAAATGCTTTGACCCTATTTTCCTTTGTGAGACCACTGATATTTAAATTACAATCCTTACTTCCAAACTTGAGACATGCCTCCTTAAATGAAGAAGAAACACTACCCATGATTATATATAGCAATTCAACCTTGGAACATGAGAAAATGGTAGTTAAGGTGAGAAAGAAGAACATTAGAGCAAAGTTGAAGTTGAAGTTGATTCTTTGTAGAATCAAATCTAGGGGGAGAAGACCATTTGAGGTGGCTCTTATTTGCAAGCATGGGGAGGATGGAGTGAAAGGCTTTAAGAGAACAATGTTCAAGGCTTTTGGACATCATGGTAAGTTCTATCTTGGAAACTTTCCTTCAAGAAAAAAGGGAGTAGGTAATTTATTCCCTTTTAACCTTTTAATTGAATGAATTGGTGATGGTCAAGCTAATGACTTTAACTTAGCATGTTTTTCTTTCATTTTCTTGTCTTTGTGTTTAGTGTAGTTTTGCTTTGAGTGGTTTTTTGTTTTC